>JAUZNJ010112412.1:0-10821 GCA_034780135.1 Jordanella pulchra | reverse complement strand
CCACATACATTTTGAACATGTAAGTATAGCATAGCTACTGTTCTGAAAGTCGCTGTTTTTTCTACACAACCATCATGTAGTCAGTCACACACAGTCATTGCATCCCAGTAAGTAGCCTCGAAAAAACCTTGCAGGGTTGGTTCAGATTCCTCCAGCCATTTTCTTACAGTTCTTTTTAATGCAGGTTGTGGCTTATAAATGGGGTCTATTATCAGAGCTGAAAAAAAACAAGATTGTATTCTGATTTCTGTAAAAATAGTAACTATAACTAGTTAATTTTTACGGTAATGTTCCAAACACTGATGAAGGCTGTGTAATTGCTCGTATTTACTGTAATGGCTGCATGTTTAAGGTGTAGTTAGTAGCTGAGCAGAGTGGAGCAAAGCCTGGAAGCGAAAGCATAAGGCAGGATGGGTCCATGTGCTTATGTTGTTTCATTGAAATATTAAGAAAAAGGCATGTTTGTGAGATTAATTAAAGAGGTTGTTGAATATATTAGAACTTAACACCCCTCATAATTTTTATTATATGTAGTAAGCTGTACAATGATATAAAGAGACTACTAATCCATTGGATTAACATTTAATATGTTTCTTTTTACCTGTTTTAGTTACCTTTGTAAATAAGTAAAAGAAAAAGAGTGCTTAAATAAACCTTCCTTTGCCATGATAAAACTCAAAGCTTCTGTGCAAAGTCATCGTTTCTTAGATGACAAAAAGCGATCAGCTGCTGACACACAGGGTCTCCTTTTGACCCTAGGTACTCTCTTTGCCAGCCCTTTTCTGTGGCAGTGTACACACATTTCCCCCTATCCTCTCCGCCTCTTTCACGGGGCCCCTCGGTTGTCATGCATATCAATGCTTTATGAGGGATGGAGGGGAGGGGACAGGAGTTTTGGAGGAGAGGTGCTGAGGCAAAGAAAAGCATAGAGGGAGGATCGGCCAGTGCAGTGATGCCTGGGCAACAGTAGGAATCAATCAAGTCCGCAGGATTACTGCTCCACTGAGTTGTGATCAATAGATCCTGAACACTATCCCCTGCTAGGCTTGACAGGGTAAATGAGGGTCCAAAAACTGTCCTCTTTTTTCCCAACAACTGCTTTCTTTTTGGTTTTTCCAAAACAGGGAAAAGCACAGAGGCAAGTATGCAGGTCTGTTAGTAGCAAAGGGTGCAAAGACTCTTTCTTGGTCCGGTAATTTTGAACAATGCCTGAGAAGTGTTGCATATTCAGCCGTGGAGTGCATCCAGCCGGCAGCCTTGGGGCTTTTTGTACCTCTGGGTGCTCAGCCTTTCCTTTCTTTGAAAATTGTGTCAAAACTTTTTGTTGGTTGGAAAGGGCTGATGTATTTAGGGTAAACTCCCAGCACATGCATCAACATTTGAAGATAGAGACTGTATAGAAAGAAAGACTTCAAGCGGAAAACAAATCCATTTATAGCTGTTTTCTTTAGGTTATATTCAGTTTTAAAAAATCCAAAACAAAACAAAAAATGGTTACTTAAGATTTTGAGTTCTTGTGTGTTGCCCTGTGATATTCAAATGATTCTGCCATCTGATCTGAACAGAGTCGGTGGTTGATTGACAGGAAGGTTTCAGACCCTGACACCTATCTCGTCAGATGTCAGCAATGATGACTTCGAATTTTGTCAAGGCATATCTCCCTATCTTCAGTACATCCATCACAGTTCCCTCCATATCACCAGCAGATGGCAGTCCTGTTATCCTGATCCGGGGGTTGAGCACACAAGCCTACTGGGCTGAGTTTTGGACTGTTCAGGATTTAACTATGTGGAAAAGCACCCCAGCACTCAAACGCCTTGTGGCTGAGTGAGAGAGAGAGAGAGAAAGAAAGATATGTAGAAAAATAGAGGCAGCCCAAATAACAGGTTCCCTGGCCCAGAGCCAATAAACTAACAAATACTCACACATGCTGCTGCATAATAATAAAGCACGCCATTCTTCTGTTAATAGGCAATCTGTGTTGCCATGAACATTTAGTCTAATAAATGTTACTGCAGTGTAAATGATGTCATAGGCTTGTCATTGTCTGTAAATTATGCTGCTTTCTCTGAAAGTGAGTGTTATCAGAGATCCGCCTTTTACAATGTTATAAAGCTTTTCAGTCAGTGCTCTAACTGGGGGTAGTGCCGATTTCACATTAAATATAGTTGTTGCTTTTATTATTTTTAATTCATTGTTGCCTTGGAAATGAGAGAAACCCCTTAGCTGCCGCAAAGCACTTATGTGATTTTAATCCTGTTTTGCAGTTAAAGCTTAAAACACTTAGGAGAAGAGAAAAACAAGATCACACTGCACTGCCAGACCAGATCAACTTGAGAGGGAAAAGGGAAAGTATAATTTCATTATAGCTATAATGAGTGGAGCGAGGGACTTATGTGGAGACAGCGGCCCTGGCAGCAGAGTTTACCTGCAGACTTGTAGCTGGAATACTTCTGGTCAGGTAATTAGTTAGAGATTAATGAAGAAGATGATCTAATCTTCCTCATTAGATAATGACAGTATTATAACTCATTATGTACCTCCAACTGACCCAGCTGATTCAGGTTGATGACAAACCTATTGTCTCATCTTCACAGCGGCTAGAGTTTGGTTTTAAAATATCTAACCTGAATTTCTAAAACATTAAATACTTTAAGAGAAGTATTCATTCACCTTTAATTTTCATATATCCTGACATTATAAACAAAAACTTTATTGGTTTTTAGTTTAATTTTAACACATAATAGTGCAGGATTCATCTAAGACTTTCCATCTGTTTTTTTTCTTATTTCAAACAAAAGTGGTGGAAACTTTAGGAATGAGTAGATATAAAATTACACCTATTCCTGCTCTGAGTGTTTGATAGCAAAGTTTTTATCGTAAAATGGATATTTCAGGTTAACTTGAAAAAGACTGTTGATTATATTTCATATTCTATTGTGACATAAAGTGCGGGCTGCTGCTCTTGACATGGTCTCAGGTAAGGTAGTCTTGAGTAGAGAGGTATATAAATATATATTAAACACATGTATTTGTTTTATTCTACGTCTATTTTAAATCACAAAACAAAATTGAGACTTACAACCTACGCTGCACCTCAAAGCCCAAAAAAATTTAGTATTAGTGTGTTTGATCCATTTCCTCTGTAAAGAAGGATTTTAATCTGTGCCTGTACACCCAGCATGTCAGTAGAGAGAGTACACAAACAGCTAAAGTACAGAGGAAGCTCTCTAAGTAGACCATGGTATGAACTTTTATATAATTTAACTGTCATTCCAAGTAAAACAATTTCCCTGTGTTTGCTGTCTTGACTCCAGTCCCTTCTACTCAGTGCACTTAAGGAGATTTGAGAATGTCAATGAAGTTTAATGGTTAAAATGATGTTGTTTGTATTTTGTCCATTTCATGTATACATTTTAAAGATGTGGCTCTTTTGTATTGCCTCCAGTATCTAGGCTGATAAATATTTTCCAAAAACACAAAACAATTTTAATTTAATTAAAAATAAAAGAGTTAGAAGCATGTTGATTGTCTACCTTTTATACAACAAATAAAACCCAGCGAATCACTTGAGGGAGGCGTTGTAAAGATTGATGACCACAGGTAGGAATGATTTCCTGTGGTGCTCAGTGGTGCATCTCGGTAAAAGTAGTCTTCTGCTGAAGGAGCTCGTCTGCTGGACCAGGATGTTGTGGAGAGGATGTGAGTCATTGTCTAAGATGGACTGAAGCCTGGGCAGCCTGTAGGAGAAACAGAAAACAGTTAAAGAAGCTTTTTGGATGGGAAGAGACCAAATCCTTCTGTTTCATTAGACTGCCCAGAAAACTGTAACGGTCTAAGTGGTGCAGCAGAGGACTGCTTTAAATCCGATGTGAAGGATTGGTCTTTTTCGTGTCAGTAGGTAAATTGACATCTGAGACCAAAAACTATCAAATGTGGCATTCACCAAAGATCCACCCTATGACCCCTATTCAACATCTAAACATTTCCAGTTTTTTCAGATAAACTATTATTAAAATTATTTTAACTATTTTAATCTTTTAGAAAATAGACTTTGAAAATAATTCTGTCAGTCCATAAATCACTGAATGGCGGACTTGTCAGTGGCTCAACCACCTACACCTCTCAGGTATTTTAGCATTAGTCTACACAGAAAAGAAAATTTTCTCCACTAATCTGAAATAAAAAGTAAAAGCTGTAAAAGCACTGAAACCCTCAGTTACCTTAAATCAAGATTATAAACTTATTTGTTCATCGAGAACTTTGACTTTTCTTTTTTTTATGTACGGCACTTTAAATTGCCTTACTGCTGATATGTGCTGTGAAAATAAAGTTGGATGTATGACCTTTAGAGAATTGGCAGGATTGTCTACTGTATCCATGGAACTCAGTGGGGTGCATCCATAAGGACACCAGACACGTGTTCCTGGTTCCACATTTAAAGCTACACCACAGAGATGCATGAGATGGGTTGACATGAATGCATCAGACACGGTCAACCACTTATCCAGTGATGTTTTCACATGCAGCCGTTTAGAAAAAACACAAAGGCTCACACATGCACAAGGTCCTCTGCAGGACCACACAGCCTCCATACTGAGATTCCTTTATTGACTACTGCTGTCTCCTGTGGCTTGATTGGACCACACCAGACAACATCTCACATCGGTGGTATCCTTTCCCTATTCAATACCCGCCCCCCCCAACCTTCTCCCCTTTCTGCCTCCATATCTTCTGCTTTCCCCACCAAAGCCATTCTCATGTTTGCCTTTCATTAGCTTTCATCTCTCCAGCTTATTGAACTCCACCACTGGCATCAGAGTGATCCTTTGATGGTGCCGATCCTCGACATAAATCCATATTTACCCTTTTTACATATTTCAGCACCAACAAATGATTGCTTTTCTGCTATTCTTAGGACATAATCGGAATTACAGACTGTTTACAACACACAGATCTGTTCGAGGAGCCATGTTTGGCCCCCGAGGTGCACAGACAACACCTGATTTGCACTTGTGAAGTTATGGATAAGAAATAGCCATTAGTCTGTTTATATACAGTATCAGTCTCCTCTACTTCCTATAACACACAAGGTAGGAGGGATGTTACAAACATGCATAGGTTGACAGGATATCATTTAATATATTTAAGGAAATACACATAAAAAGCATTGCTCCTTGAGTTTGCTTGGCCGTAAAATCACAGTATCATTTTCCTCATCGAGATACATCACCTCTCTAGCACTCCTGCATTACACACAAGAACTGCACCTCTTTGGTGACCTGAGTATTTCAGACAGTAATATGTCATGCAGTTGAAGTACTGAATTTATTTTTCCTTTGGGGTATGTGTTAGCATACGGTGCTCCGTCCCTTCACACAAGTGGCTAAAGCCTACTACAGCTTCCACAAAATGTTCCATTGTCCTTTAGCCCTTTAAGCCTGAACCATGAAACAACTGACAGAAAATTCTGATTTTTTTTATTTGGAGTTCTAACTGAATTTTATAACAAATGAAATAAAAAAAACATTTTCAATTAAACAAAGTTAAATTAGTTCATTTATTTTTTTCAGTTTTCATACATCAGGCATTTCTGTTTATTACACGTGTGTGTTTCATAAGTCAGAGTTTTTAAGAACACAAATATTACACTGATGATGTAAAGGTCTCAAAAATTCATGTATGAAATATGATACACTTGGCTTTAAAGGGTTAGAGATTCTTAGTCTCAGCTGTATAAATTGATATCTTATGTGCTGTCTACTTACACTGTCAAAAAAAGGGTACAGTAGGAGTACATTGCTGTCCCCTGTGTTTGAACCTGTGTACACCTACAGGACTAATAATAGGACTTTAAGGCACATATTTGTTCTTTTCGAGGGTCTAAAAAAGTACATTTTTGTTCCCAAGTAGTAATTGGTACATATATGTACTCCTTATTAGTAATTTAAGGGTACACTGTCAGAAGATGGACAAGAAAAGAAAAATGATAAGACAGTAATTAGAAGTTAATACTTTAATGCAGATTTACCTCATTAAATAGATAACTAAATACAGTACATCCTCAGCATTGACACCATATGGATTCTTTGTGGTAAAATGCCGTATCATCATCCCCTTCCCTTATCATTTGACCATCACTTTCATGTATACAGGGTAAAGGTTGATGAAAAATGGACTTTCAGACAAATGAAGTGTAAGTTTCAGATGAAATGAAAACCATTCCATCCATCCATCTTCTCCCGCTTGGTCCGTCAGGGTCACGGTCGGGCCGGTGCCTATCTTCGGGCGTAAGGAGGGGTACACCCAGGACAGGACGCCAGTCTGTCATAGGGCAACACACACACACTCAAGGACAATTGAGAGATGCCAATTAACCTGACAGACATGTTTTGGGACTGTGAGAGGAAGCCGGAGTACCCGGAGAGAACCCACGCATGCACAGGGAGAACATGCAATTTTCATGCAGTAAGACCCAAAGCAGGGACCGAACCCAGAACCTTCTTGCTGCAAGGCAACAGCGCTACCCAGTGACTGAGAATTTACACAGGCCGATCAACAGATTGTGAACAACTGTAGGAAAGAAATTACTGTCACTCTTGGATGACATGAAGAAGCTTTGAAAATGTTGGAAACAGCTGAGTTTTAAAAATTAAAACATATGTAGTCTGTACTTCCCTACATGTTGCGAGGAGTTGTGTTGTGTATGCTAGCCGTCTGTGCCCTACCCAATCCATTAGAGTCAACCTGAGTATTAGGTACAGGGAGGAAAAGCCGCATGAGTTGTAAAATCCTCTGTTCTGCACTTGTTATTTCCAAGAGCAATGTACATGCATCAGACATGACGCAGCCTTAATACCTATCGATTTGCTCTTAAAAAAAGGAAAAACTCCTTTTTTCTGTTCCTGTAACTGAAAAAACTGTTTCAAAGCCACGCTCTGTCTATCTCAGTCCTTGTGTCTGTCAGAGGCCATCACTTTATGGCGTTCTCACTTTTGTCAGCATGCCCCAGAGTAGCTGTGGCTACAATGCAGCTAACAACCACCAGCTGGCAAATGACTGAACGCAGGTTTAAGTGCTTTGGGGTCCTCAGACTTGATCAAATGGTGTCCAAAATAAACATCATTCATTCACCTGAGCAGAAAGGTGATATACCAAACTTTGTCCTGCTATGCTATAGGTCATGCTCATTGCTTTTAAATATTAATCCTTTCAGGCTTCTAAGATTCAATTTAGGCAATTGGGCGTGAAGTTTTTTTCACACCCTTGCTCATTCATGCTAGAAGATTGGAAATGGACATCACGTCCAGTTGCCTAAACTGAGCCTCCGAAGCTTGACCGTGACCTGGATGACTGGATGAGTGTTTAATTCTCACTCATTGGCTCCGCCTTGTTTAAAGGGTTAGAACTGTGCTTTGACTGACAACATGGCAACCGAGTGTCCAATCAGATTTCAGGATGTTGGATAATACCATTTTATGAAAAGAGAGAGGGGGACAGATGCGACAGCCAGGGGGACTTTCCTTCTGTTTCTGTTATGATTGTTTTATGTAATATCTTGGCAGTGATTTGTTTGTTTTTTTGTTAAATAAAAGTTTGAATAAAATGTTACAAAAAAGTAAGATGACCTCTTTCATATCACAACTAATCCTAAATATTAGGCAGGTATAAGGCCTTTTAATAAAAAATACAAAATGAAAAAAATGTTTTATTACGATACAAAACATTCATATTTGACAACTTAAGCTGAAATAAGAGGTAACAGATAATATTAGAGAGCTAAGAGAGCCAGCTGTTCTTTGGGAGTTGAGCCAAAAGACCTGAACAAAACTATCTACCACAAAAGAAGTACCAGCATTAGGACAACCTAAACACAACAGTAGAAGTGTTAAAGTTGCATAACTTCCTCATTTAGTTAGGCTTCCTTTCGTGTGGACGTTCAAACATAATGTTGTTGTGCACAATCTTCCAGCACGAATGAGCAAAGGTGTGGAGATTAAGGTGACATTACTGCAACATTAGTGATTTCATTAAGATAAACTAATAAAACATCTTTTTGATAAGCATTAATAGCATGGTCCTCATTTCAAATATTTTGTACACCAAACCTTCTTATCTGGTTTGGTGTATTTCTATGGCAGCAGTAAAGGAACTCATTCAGCAGAGATTTCACCTTATTGTTGCTGCTGGTGAATTGATGTTGTTAACTTTTCACACAGTTCCTTTGTTGTTATGTAGTGTGATGTGGTTAAAATGATTTTCTACTTTTTGTCTGTTACAGTAATCTATGGGAAAGCTGGAAAATGTCCAAGCATGATCTCTTGTTTATGAATATTGTTTTTGCTTCTATCATCAACTGACGGTTTCAGAGGTTTGTGTTAAACATGGACTACCTCCAACTGGATGATTCAAGCGATTAATGGCTTTTTCCCCCAATCAGTTTCCAACAGACAAGGAATCAATAATATTGTTGATAAGAAACAAAAATATAAAGTTACCATGAGTTGCCCTGGAGAAAAAAGCCAAATCTTGTACTCCCACTGCCTGGGCAACAACTGAACACCAGATGAAAAATTCCAAAAAATAATTAGTCAGTGAGATTATGGGTTTTAGAAATAAAACAGGAAACTTAGTCATACCCTTTAGGATTGGTAGTAACTCATTAGTGGATGACATTCCGGTCTTTCCATCATTGACCACATTCTCAACCCACCACGAAAATGTCGCTAATTAAAATTAATCAAAAGCACAACTAATGAAGTCCCATTGATTTAAAAAGCACGGAAAATGCTTAGTTAGATGGTGTTTTACCTCCATTCCTGTAAGCAGGAAATCATCAAACCAATTACCCTTTAATAACTCGTGAGCATTACGATAACTGGAATCTACATGTTAGTGCATAATTTACCAAAGGGGCAGACAATTGTTATACACTTGGGTTAGGTTCCGTTTTCTAACCATCACTGAGTAAATTCAGAATTGGAAATCTGCTTGTGCATTTATTTAACACATTTTTTTGTCTGATATTTATTGTTTTTATGAATTAAAACAGAAAATACGGGGTGTGCAGGTGGCGCAGTGGTTAGCGCGCATGACCCATGTATGGAGGCCTCAGTCTTCGACGCGGGCGACCCAGGTTCGAATCCGGCTTGTGGTCCTTTCCCGCATGTCTCTCCCCCTCTCTCATACCCCCTTTCCTGTCAGTCTACTGTCAGAAAAACAAGCCACTAGTGCCGTAAAAAGCTAAAAAAAAAAACTGAAAATACAAAATCAAAATGTCAACTCAAAGCAGTTTACAGAGACTGTTCAGAGTTAGATGGTTCAAAGTTTTCTATCTAAAGAAACTCAACTGGTTGCATTAAGAGTTGCAGCAATCACTCCTCCTGGATGAGCATGTGGGACAGTAGGCATTCACTTGCAATTTGTTCTCGACTTTACAACAAGCCCTTGTACAGAGCATGCAATGAGCAGCAGTGGAGAGGAAAAATTCCTTTTTACCAAAAAGTAACCTCCAGCAGAAACAGAACCTTTGTGAGCGGCCTTCTGCCGAGGCTGACTGGGGTTCAAGGAAACAGCAGCAAATATACAAAACAAACACAGAGGCACTGATTATTAAGTTCTCTCTATGTTAGAAGAGGTGATGATAAACTAGCTCCACTGGTGGATCTGTCTGGGAAAGAAACAGTTCAACAGAAGATCTTTGAGGAAGTTTTCATGTAAAAGGGAAAGGAAGAGAGAACATCCAGTTAGTACCAGTCAAAGCTGAGTCCTTAGCTATGTCTAGGAGAGAAACAGGACTAAGAACTGATTTGTTGGTTCAACCCTTAACCTTATGTTCTCTCTGCTGTTTGTCACCAAAGTAGCTTCATCGGTTTTTTTTTCCTGTTTGGCTGTGACTCAATCCTGGGGAGAAATATCAGCTGGGCTGCACCTTAAATCATAGATTATAGAGTTTTTAAATTAGAAGTCCTGTTTTCCTAAACACAGAGCAACAGGTTCAGCTTTTACTGTGACTAACTGGAGGTGCTCTTTTTTAATTCCTTTTAATATTGACAACTGGATCATAGCTCATTTACTCAACTATTTCTTTCCCAGACATCTATGGAGCTGGTTTACCATTACCTTTTCCAACATAGAAAGTATTCGTGTGCTCTTTTTTGTGTCTGCTTCTCTCTTCTTGAATCCTGGCGGCCACAGCAGATGGCCGCTCACACCTATCCTGCTTCTGTTGGATGTTTCTTCCTGTTAGAAGGCACTGCATGTGTGCTTGGTGTGAGGGATTGCTGTACAGAGAACAACAAAATATAAGCGAATTTATTCTGTCTCAAGAACCAAGTCTTAATGGAATCAGCAGGTTTTCCTAAGAAAACTTTTAATCAACCTGACTGGATGAGCTGATTGAACTGTTTCTATTAAATGCCTTGAGATGACATGAGCTGTGAATTGGCATTATATAAATAAATGCAACTGATTTGAATTCAACAAAATTATAAGCAAAAATGACTTTAAAAAATAAAAGGTTTACTACAGAGCCCGGAAAGTGTCAGCGTGTAAAAAAATATGCTGTTGAAAATCCATGTACTAACCACTGCACTAAGCTGAGCTCTTGGTTTGTGTCACCGATCAGTGGCATTCGACTTCCAGTCACTCATTTCCAGTCTTGTCTTTTGGGTACTGTCTGTGGATACCTTTATGATGCACAGTTAAAGAATGTTTTCTCATAGGATTAGATAACTGAACTGATGTCATGATGCGGTTGTTTGGTGGGTGGTGAGGCAGAGGCAGAACCAGGTTGTAGTGAAGAATAAGGAAGATTTAATG
>JAUZNJ010112401.1:0-19977 GCA_034780135.1 Jordanella pulchra | reverse complement strand
AGAGTGGTCAAACATTCGACCTGAAGCTTGCCAGGAGCTTGTGGATGGCTACCAAAAGCGCCTAGTTGCCATGAAAACAAGTGTATGTAAACTTTTGACCACAACTAATAATAGACCCCTTAAGATGATCCTAAGAAAAAATAACTGGTTTAGTAAAATTTAGTCCACTTAAAACCTTTATTTGCTAGTTTTAATCTTGTTTTTATCACCCATCTGGTCTGCAACTAATTAGAAAATTAATTTAAAAAAATAATTATTGAATTATATCAGTGTTTGTATAAGAAATTTATGTGTTTTTCCTTTTGAATCGAACTACTGAAATAAACGCGTTCTATGCTATTCTCATTTTTTTAAATGCACCTCTATGTGACCCAAAGTTCATTTTCTTGTTGTATATATGAGCCTTCTCATCAGGAGTATCCCACATAAATGTAAGAGTTGTTACAACGAATTCTGAATATTTTCCCTGTTGTAAACACTTGACCCAACATTCTTCAAGTGTAATAAGACATTTCTGTTAGCTGCTTGAATGTGGAGACAATCCTGATCTGGCCTATTGTCATTAGAATTATTTTAGATAACAGAATAGCAGGATGTCATATTTAATTTAGTTTTTAGTGTTGATCTGACAATGTTTGTGCCATTGAATAAGCAGGGATCCAGTTTGTCCTGCTATTTTACCTTACTGAACAGCTACCTTAAGTTTTCATTGAGAAGCAAAGTCATTTGTGACAGAAGTCATTATTTACTCTTACATCCAATTTCTTTTTCCTTTAGCTGATGGACGACACGTATGTTAAGTCAAGCCCGTTGTTTTTTTTTTTACTTTTTAACTTGTGTTTGCATTAAATGTCTAGTAAAATATATTCTATTTATGTACATTATTTAAAACATATCAGTATAACCCTCCTGATGTAACAACAGGGAGAGAGAAACTAGAATGTTGAATTGTGCTCTGCAATTCAGGGACTTCTAATGCATTTGGATTTCAATGAATTAAAGTATCTTTAAAAACTTATTTCACCAATTCTGTATAAAAAAAGTGAAACTTCATAAATTTATTACACTTACAGTGATACATTTTATGTTTTTATTGATGGTCATATTGATGGTTATAACAATGAAACTTGTAATGAAAGCCCAATTTGTAGTTTGTCAGAAAACTGGAACAAACCATGAAACATAATAGAAACCAAGTCCTGTAGTTTCTAAAACATTTTCCTTATAAATCACAGTATTTGCACATATTATCGGCCAGAGGATCTTCAGCATGAAATATTGAGTCAGTCTGACATGGCATGGCTTTGAGCTGGACATCCTTTCTTTCTGATTAGGTGTTAAAGATGCTTTTAAGAATAGGATGGAATGAGTCTCGCCATCGTCTTCACTATTCTCAAGTTTAGGGGGTTTTTTTTGTATTTCTTTTAATTATGGGTATTAGGTCCAGCAGGTCTTCTGACAAGTGAAGCACAGCAACAACATTGTCTTTAAATATTTTCACAAGCTTTCCTCCTCAGTCCTTTTAAATTGACGGTTTTGTTCTTTTGCACATTTGCTTCTTTTGTTTTTGGCTTTTTTACAATTTTGATTTAACTTTCTTTAACGGCAAGCTGTTTGAGCGATGGGCCTTTGCAGCATTGTGGTGGCTTTCAATGACCATCTGAAAAAATAGTGTAGAGTAAAACTCCATTTATTTTGACTTATGTCTGTCTGATATATTAAAAGAAATAAACATTCTTATCAAGTTAATATTTCCAAAACCGGTGTTAAAATGGGCGGTTAAGCCTATTTAGATACTGGTTGTGACCAAAAATGTAACTTCCCCTAATTTAAAAGCATAACCCTGATACACTTTGAAAAAATGCCATCAAAGTAGTCAGTGCCAGGAGACCCTGAGGGCTAAGTGTGTGGATGAGGGTTGAGGCTTAAGCTGGGGTGTGGTTAGTAGGGAAAGTGGCAGCTAACTTAGCTTGGATACACTGAAGTGCAGAGAGGAGCTGGTATGCTAGGATAGATATTTAGAGGTGGGGATTTTTCACCACCCTCTATGCTGGAGGTTGAAGGGGGCTTTGTGGAGCTGGTGTTTCCGAGGCAGTAATGATGAATGCATGTACCACTGATGAAAGCAATAATAAATATATACATCCAACTGCTGTAGCTACTGTTCAACCCTAAGTTGAAGCACTAAGATACTTTTAAGATGGAGAAAAAGAAAGGAGCAGTAACATTAACATAGCACCCCTAGATAAGGCTCAGTGTATAACTGTAGTTGATTTTGGGGTGAGTTACACTGAGGTAAACAGACCAGCAACACTGGCTTCTGTCATTATTTCTTTCTGTTTGAAACTTTTTATCGTCATTTGTTTTATTTCCTTGTTTTAAATTAACTTTATATTCCACTTACAATGAAATAAAACCAACATTTATTCAGAGCAATGCTTAAGGCCGCCCAAGTACCGACATTAAGGCACTTTTCTGTAAACTTGATTTAAATTACGGATGTAATAGCCGTAAAATATATTCATTAAAGTTAGGAGTGGAAAACAGCTTTAAATATCACTGTATGTCCTAAATGAAGTTTCACTTTTGGAATTAAGTTGTTGAAGTTAAGAAACGTTTCATTATAATAATTTGAGGTGCACCTGTGGTTGGACAGATCAGTATTTGTATATAAATGAATGTCTCCCTTTGTATATGTAAACTAAAACACATGATAACATATTGGGCAGATATACATTTTGTAATTATGTTATTACACTGTTGATGTTATGGCACATGTATAAGCTCTTATCAGCATTAAAGAAAAGAGTCATTGCTCTCATTTTATTGTGTTCATTTCTTCTTTCACTGTCTAAACATGTGTTTTCAATTGGAATATAATTAAGCTGATTAGTAGGCCGTTTTTGGGCGTTTCCTCTTTCCGCAGGGGCAGATCCCCATAATTAAACGGCACTCTTGGCCTCGGTTTAGCCTTGATACTCCTGTACACAGAGCAGCTTCTGGTGATTTGTCATTCACACATCAGCCATACTGGGAAGGAGGGTACGTTGGTTTCATTGGTCAGTGTTGGGTTTAGGGGGGTTTGAGTTGTGGTGGTTATGAGAGGATGTTTTCCTTCTATGCATTCCTTGCAAAAGTCAAAGTTGGTGGGTTATTACTCTGCTTGAAGGTCTGCTTCAATCTTTGTTACTTTATTATTACCTCTCACCTTAGACTGTCATAAACTGTAACTATCAGTTATATCTAAAAACCTATCTTTATGTAAAATCGTGGTATTATTATTTAAAGGTACAGTATTTACTGCTGTACTTTTTCAGTTTTATGTCAATTCCATACTTATTTGTTTCTTATTAGACTGAATAATAGCTCATATCTAAAGGAAGAAAGCACATCCAACATATCATCAGAACGGGGGAAACTCATTTCTTGTACAATTGTTACTTGTTTTTACTACATTCACACACAAAAACACACACTGTTGGACACTAAAATGTTTTCTTTTTTTGTATTCAACATAACCAGGGAAAGAGAGATGTATTTTTTTGAGCTATTAGCTTTTTGAAGCTACATTATCTGCATTAAGTCTAGTTAAAACAACAGTTTTAAAAGGCATACGTGTGAGGGCTGCTTTGGAAAACGTTACATCTTTATTATTGTTCCTGTTCATTTATATTTATAGAGAAATCTGTGGTTACTTTAGTTACTCTAAAGATGGAAGTAATTTACAGCAATGATGTTCCATAAAAAAAAAATTGTACATGGAAAGTATTAATAAGATTTTTGTTGTTTTTTTTTTTTAGTGAAGTTCTGTTTAACATTTACAAAAATTACTTTTTCTTTTAATATTTTTGTTCATGTTCAGAGTAGGTGTGTCTTTTCGGCTGCTCCCATATTCAGAGATCATCACACAAAGTCACTACAACAAGCTCACAGACTTGGCAAACTTTACGCCAGATGATCCTCCTGATGCTACACAAACCGCTTCACCATGAGGAGTTTTTTCAGTGTAACTATCGGATGCAAAACAAAGCAGTGTAGAAACAATTTCAAAACAATGTTCACTTAGATAATAATATATAGATTTTTGAAACTCCATTGAAACTTTGGTTTTTATTACTCTGACCAGAAAGGATTTCAACGTTTTATTCCTATAGGTTTTCACATAGGAAGATATTTAGAGCACTGCCTCCAACTTCATTGACTGGAAATAATCCCTGGATTTCACTAAAGACAACACTCCATGTAAACACAATGATGGTTCAAATGTTTATTAATAGTTTTCACCCCTGAAAAGAAAGAGATTATATATGCGATTGGAATTTTTTTTTAAGGTAGTCGATTTTAGCTTCGATTCCTCTTGCTAACTTCAGCGTTTCACGCCGATGTTAAGATGTTAACTGCTTTTAACAGAGTCTGTATTAATAAGGGGATTCAGTGGCTATTTGGAAAATGTTTGTGCACAGCAGCGACCGTGGGGTTGTCCATGGACTGCTGAGTAAGCTGGCTGTAATGCATTGATCATTGTACTATTTTTTTTTTTGTTTATTCTTACTTAAAACTCTGATATTCTGACTTCAGAGTGTTAATATAAAAAGCAATAGCTATTTATATAAAACCTTTAAAGAAAAACGTTTTTTTAAAATATAAATTTCAAATTGAATCCTGTTTCGGGTGTTGAGCAAATCTTTAGGTCCACAGGAAGAGCAGAATGGTAGTTGTCTGCCTTAATCTTCTGCCTCTGTCATGATCTATAAAGAGATGTAGATACATCAACCCCTGCTGACATGAAACTGTTGACGTCTGCTGTTTCCCCTGTGTTAATTTATGCAGGATTATGCTAATTCACAGCACCCATTGTAAAACATCTCACACCCAGGATTGCCAGTGGAAAGAATGAGAGTTCTAAACTCTTTCTGTCTTCTTGTTGTTGCTTTTTTTTTTTTTTTACAGATCAGTCAAAGCCCTCTGCTTATCCCAATGGACAAAAATAAATGTAATCTTCACATTTGAATTGGATTTACAGAAGCGTAAGCACATGTCAAATTGTCCAAAGGTTTTTGAAATGAGGTTCTGTGGATATAAGCTAAGATCTTACATATAGAAGATGGATGTCACCGATTTTTGATTGATTTTCCTTATATTTGTTGCTTGCAAAAAGTCCTAAAATCTCCTTTTAAGTGGTATTAGAATTTCTTTTCTTTTTTCCCCAAATGAAAAATCTCCAGATGTAGAAAAAAAACAAACTTTATTTGAATCCCATGTGACCACTTCTTGCCACAAACATTGCACAGTATGAAAAGAAATCACATCATTGGGCATTGTGTCACATTACCTGTACACATGATCCTATTCGAAGCAAACAAATGCTTGTTTTTTTGGTGATTTCAAAATAAACAAAATGTATCTTTCAGTTTGTTGAACAGCAAACATGTAGTGTTTATATTTTTACAGTCCACTGGCCGTCATTTTTCCGCTGAGTGATGGGGGGTGAAGGCTCAGTCTAAGAACCTGCTACATTTGACATCTGAAAATATCCCTTGGTATGAAAATACGATTATAAAGAAAGACAGTTGGTTTTAAAATAGCTAAAAGTAAATGAAAAAATCATAACTATACTTATGAAAACAGTTAAACATTAACTACAGTAGTGAATACGTATTTCTTTTCTTTTTTCCATCGATGCCAAGAGCAAGGTGTAAGACACTGAGATGACCTTTTTCTTCTGCCTTTAGTGTGCAAACAAATGAGGCAGAGCAATCAGAAACTCTGAAATGTGTTTAACCGTCAAAGTGGGTGGAAGCAGCCCATCTGAATCATCCAGCTCTTGCCTCATCCCTCTACCTCAGTATTCGGTACGAGTCAAAGACATAAAGACAGGCAGCATTTCTTTGATAACGTTTTTGGTCCCTGTGTGCAAATAAAATACACATGTAGATACATATGCATGTATATGAAATGACTAAACTTACAGCCAAGGCACCTTGATAGAGTCTTTAGAAAAAAAACAAAAAAAAAAAAACATCCTCATCATGTCGATTGGTATACCAAAAGTAGAAAGGATCAGGCTTTCATGTGGGTTTGTTCTCTCTTGCGTGCAGGAAAAAAAAAAAAAAAATCCACATTTGAGACACAAAGTCAGTCTCCTTTCCCTCCTTTAGGACACCAGCTGCTTGGCTTGCAGCTCCATCTCTGCAGCCCGTTTAAGAGCCACATCCACCAGTAGCTGAAAGCCGCTGAAGTCCTGTGTGAGGTCTGGAGGGGTTGGGGGAGGGGTGTTGAACAGACCGCTGCGGGGGCTCAGGTTGCCTTCCATACTGGTGCTGCCAAGGATGGTGGTGGCGGCAGTGAGTGGCCCTTCATCCCGGCACCGGAGCACCGCTTGAGCCGGCATGGACTGCAGCAGCTCGGCCGCCCTGTCGCAGTTCATCCCTGGCAATGAAGGGTGGGAGGCTGTGGGGCTGGCCTGCATGGCTGTGGTGACAGTGGTATGACAGATGACAGAGGGTCGATTTGGAATGAGGCCAACGGAGGGAGAAGAGGAGACTGGAGAGGACACTGAGGGAGACACTGGCTTCCTCAAGACGCTGGGAATGCTGGCATCAAAGCTGGAAGGGTGGAGGATGCGTTTGTCGCAGGCCTCCTCAGCAACCGCAGTGGGACTGCTGTGTTTCGGGGACTGGGAGCTGTCTGAGAAGCTATCGCTCGTTTTGCTCCCTTTCCTGGAAATGGTGAACTGGTTTGGGTCTTTGCCATCTTTTCTCAGCATTTCCGGGAGGAGACGCCGCCGTGCATTGATGAACCAGTTACACACCTGGGAAAGACGAGAGCACAAGTCCCCATATTGAGAAAGTGACAGTGTTTGGGTAACTTTTAAAACACCAAAATTTCCCACTTCACAAGACACACTTTCCGAAAACAATAACCTGCAATGAGAAGGTAAAATGCAACATATGCAAAGTTTCAAAAACAGTTTATCCTTTAGAGTATAGAGGCATAGTTTACAATTTTTCAATCACCATTAAACGGTAATACAGGCGTGAAGTAAACGATGTATTGAATTTGTCAGAGAAATAACACCAGAGTTGAGCCCTGGTTAGAAGCCAATATGCTGCTGTTATGATGCTAACCACTACTAGCATCACAAGCTATACATCACTGTACGTGTTTAATCAGCTGTTTGTGCTACTCGTCAACTTTTATTTCCAGTAACTTTCACTACATTTCCTTTAGCCATATTGAAAACTCTTCTACAGTCAGAATTCATACTTCCAAATGACCTCTTGTTTTTCCTCACTGGGAATGCGATCAATGAAGAAAAAAAGAAGAAAAAAAGTGCCACATTCGGCCTGGCATCTTTAATTGATGTAAATCCAGATGTTACCCAGCAGGCTATGGCTAAGGGCAACTCCAAGATGTGTAAGACCAAAGCAGATTGCTACCAATATTAAACAAATCGAATTTATAAAGGAAATTAAAATAACAGCCTAATGCAGGTGAATTTTTTTAACTGTTAAAGGTTTTTTATGCTAATGTTTTAATAATTATTTACAGGGTGAATTAATTATTAATTATCAACACAGGAATGGAGGAAAGAGGCAGTGCACCACTATTAATCATCCTGTCTGAAGCTGAAAAATAAGGCATGTAAAGCTTACATGAAATGTCTGATGTAGAGGTGTAAAATACTGAAATGAACCATTTATATAAATACTACTTTATCTATTTATTCCTCCTTTTACATCACAGTAATGTCAGGAAGATCACTGGTTACACATCACCTACCGCCTCCGTTTCCAGCATAAATAATCATCGGCCTCAATCTAAATAACAAGCCAAAGAAACAAAAATCTGAATTAAGATTCAGTCTCAGGAACAAAGTAATTTGGCTGAATAATAAATATAGATGTCAATGAATTAGATTTCGGTAGTTTATTTACTGCTTATGACTTAACCTCCAGAATCCTTAACTATCACTTTAAATGATGCATTTTATCAGGTCTCAATAAGGAGCTAATGTCCTTTGTCACAGCCCTAATGACGGTTGTCCCACCCCCTTTTTGTTCGCCCCTTCGGGCTAGTTGTAACTGGCTCAGGGAGGCCTGTAACTCTAAGTATGTAAATGACTGTGCATTGTTCCCAGACAGCTGGGATGGAACGCGGCTGGAGGGAGGGAAATTCCTGTCCAATGTCTCTCAGCCAAACCCTCAGCACTCGCAGGGAGTGAGTTTGTTCACGTTGCCTCATTTACTTTTTCATGTTGCAACGTAGAGCTGGTTTGGATGACCTTCAATTCACTGTTAAAGTGTTGCGTTTGCCATCTCGACAGGATATGAGTCAAGCTCACGCTCATTTCCTCCTCAGATTTACACTGGTGGGTTTTTTTTTTTCCCTCTTACTGTAATTGTTTACTGGCAGCAAATCTTAGGACATTTTATGTGTCTCCACATCATACCTGCAACGTGGAGAGCTGAGTTTGTTTGGAGAGAAGGGCTTTCTCTTGCTCAGACGGGTAGGCGTTATAACGGTGCTCGTACAGCCAATCCCTGAGGATCTGGACCGACTCTTTGGGCAGGTTCCCTCTCCGTTTCCTTTTACCGTTGCTCCCAGCACTAGAGGACAGGTCCAGGGGGGTATCAACGCTATCCTCGTCATCTGTCTCGCTCCCCGACAGCATCGCCAGACCTGAAACCAGTAAAGGAGAGCACATTAGGACAGGAAAGAGGAAGAGCATATCCAGTTTTCATCAAGTCCCGCTGAGGCTGTCTGGAAGGCAGCTGATGTGTCAGAAGCGGGCTGTCAAGTTCAGCCATGTGATTCATATAAGGAGCAAGGGAGGGAGGATGTGAGGTGAAAGGAAAAAAAAAAAAAAAGGGTGGGGGGCATTGCAAAGACTGGTCTGATGCTGTGTCATTAATAGAAACGTGTTTCTATTACTGACGGAGGACAAAAAAAAAAGATTAAAAGGTTCCCTTTAAAAATTAGTCATTATAAAACAGCATTTTGGGGCTTTTTAATCATCAATAATGTCACTATCATAGCTTTTATTAATACACCGAACCTCTTCTTTCATTTGCCAGGAATGACTTTGCTACTTGTAGAAAGCAAAATGAAAGTTGACATTTCTCCTGTTTACTAGTCAAATGCTGCTATGAGACTCTCAAAAAATAAAACTTTAGTAAAATATATACTTCATACTTTAAAGAATTTGAAACATATTTTATTCTATTGCTTTTATTTGAAACAGAAAGATGATCTAATTCCAACTGCAGTAGATGTGCTGGCATTAACCTATAAGTAAAAAAATAAAACTCATCAATTTGGTATCAATTTGCAAATGAGAGTCTAAAATTAAATATCTGTTCAATTTCACCCTTGCAGACTTAATAAGAATGATTGGTGACCGTTCTTTAGTTTTTGCTACACGTCTGTTACAGTAACAAGTTAAGGATGATGTGGCATCTGGGCTAAAGCCAACTTAGGTATCATACAAAACTTTATTTTATACAAGCAAATCAGAAAAGGCTGAGGAAGATATCAAGTATTCTTTCAAGGATATTGCCTTGAAATTCTTGTTGTGTACCAAACTGTGTCTTTTCAAAAAACTGCCTCATAAACATAAGCATTATTCTTGGGTGTAGAAACAAAAATGACCAAAATGCCACAGTGACCATACTAAACCCTGTAGGTGAAAACTGCAGTCATTGATAAAAAAGAAGAAAAAAATAAACAATTATTACACCCTTAAGTATTTAAGATTTCAGTTTTTGTGCTGCTTTTTTTTCATAAGTGCTTAGCCTATTGGATATCTACTTTGTAAAAAAAAAAAAAATAACATATTATTTATAGGACCACAAATCCTTCAGGCCATAGCAAGAATTTATACTTGATATACTTGATAGAGTCCAACCCTACGACTATCAAAGCTCAAAGTGTTTCCAAACAGACAAATTTATATTTCCTGTAAATGAGGGAAACATAACTTTCAGCCAGCAGACCCTGGTGAGCAGCAACAGCTTGGGGAGGGGCACTGCTTTGTGCTCCTTTAAAGCTTAAGAAAATTCCAGTCACTTGCAGACGGTGTAACATCTAATTCAAATAACTAAGTGGAACTTATAAACTTTGATATTGTCTGGGAGCAGGTTGAACACTTAAAATTAACATCTTCCGGAAAAAATACTAACTTTTGAAAAGTTCTGCCTGTGAACTGTGTTTGGACCAATATTTACACCTGAAGTATATTGAGAGCCCTTACAAAAAAACAAACAAACAAACAAAAAACTTTCAGCTACAGGTCTAAGAAGAAAAGACAAAAGTAGTGGGAAAAGAGCAAGAAAGTTCCCAACAGGATGAGGTAATTACGTAGGCTGGAGAAGAGGGGAAGGGGGAGGGGAGACCTGTTGCAAATCAGCGTCTCCAGACTAAACAAAAGAACCCAAGGGCTGCGTGTTTCTTTGTACCCAACTGAAAAGTTTCCACTCGTTAAAATATACCTTATGGTGAACTCAACACCTTTCTAAAAGTTACAACTAAATAAATTGATCAGAAAAGTGTCCAAATCCAATGAAGTCGCTGTTTTTTGTAAGTTTAAACCAACTTGTGAGATGGTTTCTATTGTGTGTGTGAATGAGCTGCACCACGAGGTCCACGAACAAGGCGACAGCAAACTTCCCAACAATGAGGTCAAGATAAACATTAGCCTACTTTCTGATTTCGGGCGTTTAATACGCTGCTTTAAAGCTCCGTGTCACTTTAAGAGAGAAAAAGATACAATGTATCGATTCAAATAAAGAAAGCACGTTGTGAAAACGTCACAAACTCGCGAACACAAACAATGGTGCGATCAACTTTGGCTAATATCATCAACGTGTAACTCTGCCGCATAATAACGACAGCTACCTAAACAGAAAGGAAAGAAAAAGCAAAAACACTTTGCATCTGCCTATGAAGTTTAAAGGTTTTCTATTTTCAGTTTACGTCAAAAACGATCTTGTAGAAACCGCGTAAACACATCAGGGTTTAAAAACACACAGAAAAGTCTCATAAAACACGTGTAACTAATCTTAAACGGTGGGTGAAAAACAAGCATAACGACTTTTGACACCGCGCCAGCACATGGTGGAAGAAAAGCCCCCTGTCATGTCTGGGAAGGAAACAATGGACTGCATGGTTTGCATATGGAGAAGGAAGGATTCTAATGAACATTTTTCTCAGGGCTTTGCTTTCTTTTTTCTTTTTATTTTTTGACCAATAATAATCTCCTCCAACACATTTCACCTACCTCTTTTCGTCTTCATCTCCGCTTGAAAAATGTCCACTAATTCCTCTGTTTTTTTCCTTCTCCGTTCAGCGTGTATCCCAGGGAAATAAATCCTTATTCATCAAGTTTCCGTTTTAAAAATGTGTCGATCTCCCTTTCCCAGGTCCTTTTAGGGATTCTTTATTTAAAAAGAAGAAGAAGTGATCGCCTTGGGGGTTTACCTGAGACCTCTCCGTCCTTTCGGCTCTCAAAGCCCTTTTCCTCGTTGACTCAGTGTGTGTGTGTGTGTGTGTTTGATCCTGAAACTGGGTGACAGCTATCTTTGACAGCTGCGTGACTCAATGCACAGAGATCCTCCCACCATGTTGAGCTGCATGGGGAAGAAAATCTCTGACATCAGCATGGCTTGTTCCACTGACATGAATGCGTACGCTTTCTAAAGGCTTTAGCTACTACAGATTTTCCCTTAAATGTGTCTAACCTATCACACACATACACACATATTTGATAACTAATGATGGGGTAGCATGTTTGTTTGTTTTTTTTTTATTTTTTTCTCCAAAGGGGGCGGGCGACCGGAATGAAAACAAAACAACAACAGGCTGGTGGAGCACTGCGGACCTAGTGGCAGTAAATGATTGAAGCAAACACTGCCTTTAGGCAAACATTCAATTTTTTCGGATAGAGAGCGTGTTTTATTTTATCTTGATCTTCAGGCTTTATAATCTACTGGGTTTTTTTTTCTTTAAAAAAACTTGATCCTATTCTATGCTTATTAGACTTCCTACCTTTCAAACATTTAGTGTTATACAAGGAGGGATTCCTACTGCTACCCACCGTTTGTGGTGCGTCCCTCTGATAAATTAATGACGTTCCTTGAATTAAGTTATTCTAATTCTAGTATATACACTAATGTGGGTGTTGCTAAATAGTAGTGACAAATTGACCCTCCTTGCAGCAGCTGGAGGTTATAGTGCGCCAGTCCAAATTACTAAAGCCAAAAACGAGGATAGCGATGGGGAAGGAAACGATCGATGCCTTCATTTGTATGCGCTGCACAACCATGCGACAGCTGCTGGGGCATCGGCTGTTTGCATGAATTTGTTCCAAACAACCGCTCTGGTTCTGTCTATCAGACGGAAATGTTGCCCTCTAGTGGATATCATTGTAACTGATATCAAAATGAGGCGTGCTGACTCCCTCTGGTGGTTAACACGCTGCTGTGCAACCTGAAATCAACATGCGGGAAGAGGCTGGGCACAGGTTTAATAAAAAAAGAATGTTATTGATAAAAAATAACATTAATAATAATTTTTAAAAAATCTAAAAATTCCAGCTGAAAGTATGTTACTGCTTAAGGGATTTTGAACTATAAGTCAAATACAGTGTTTTGCAAATGTTGTTAAAACACTTTTCACTTTTCCATATTTTTTAAGTCACTGACAAAAAATATAATTATCATACAGAAATTTTTACATGGCTTTCAAGAACTATATTACAAAAACAATGTTAAAAAGAAAAGCATTGGAGGTATTTTTATTTACCCTTCCTTAAATTGACACCCTATATTACAATTGATTACATCAATTTCCTTCAAGAGGCACCTTTAGTAATAGTAAATAGAGGTCAGCTTTGGAAACGTTTAGAGCAATGTTAGACTATATATATATAGGCCTATAGGCTATTGTTAAAAGAAAGCATTCCAAAAAGCACCAGTTTTAGTTTTCCTTATGCAATAGAGAAAACATGTAAATGAAGGTTTTCTAATCTGGCGTGATTTAAATTTAATTTAAATTTTAATTTAAATCCCTATTATGAAACATGATGCTGGTGGAGGCACAAATATGTGGGGATATTTCTTTAGGTAACAGTTCTAAAGGAAAGATAATGAGACCTGACAATGTGCTCTTCAAATAATCTTATTAGTTCTATGTGGTTTCTTTCATCAGTTTCATTTCTAAGTCAAGTGTCAGTACTAGTCTTCTGCTACTCATATCCCATATCTTACTATTTTTCTCTGATCTGTTCTGTTTTAAAACGAAAATAGCACATATTTCAATTTTTAAAAAATAAAACCCTTGTAAAAATAAATAAATAAACAAACAAACAAAAGACAACAGTAGACAGAACATTATTATATCCCACGGACCTATTACCCCATAACGCTTAGCATTTACCTTGTATGTCATACATTCATTAGATCGTTTAACAGCTTGAATTGTAACTGCATAGCTGCTGAGGTAAAGGCTATATCAAGCAGCCACACTTCTAGTAATTTCCAGAAGCTCTGACAGTGCTGGTGTTAAATATAGGCATGTGAAGATGTTTGTCATATCAAAAGGTTGTAGCCTACTGTAATTTACGTTTATAAACGCGAATGACAGTATTTGGTTTATGAATGAACAGAAACAAGTCCTAATTATGTATTAATTGTATCACAATGCACTAACAATAAATATAACAAAATGATTAATATTTTTATAATAGCCTACTAATTGTGGTTTGGTTAGTTTTATATTTTGGGGGTCTATTTTTGATTAAAAAATATAGAACATCTCATAATAATGGTCCAATCTAATTTGCGAGTTAATTTTAAAAGGTAATATTGCGGAAAATAATCGCCATATCTAGTTTTTTTTAACACCAATTCTCACATGTTTTACTTGCCTCAAACCATTAGATTTATATAGTAGTACATTTTTTTGTGTTTCGTTTTGTTTTTACTCTTTTTGATTTTAGTTCTTGAAAGAAAAAAAGCCTAGTCTGCGACTTGGATAGTAAATTAACCTATCGACACAAGAACCAGGGAAGCAATTGTTTTCTTTCAAAATAAAATAGCTTATTTACATTTACAGCGCTTTGGCCAATTGTTAACGACACAAAGATTGTCACATTCCTGTAAGTGTACTAACTAAATAACAAAAGTAGTTATCTTTGTCATTATTGTTACTATTTTAATTTGTGTGTTTTATTTGATGTAGTAGCTGTATTATTTCAAATATTATTTTAAACATTTGTTAACATTTGTTGGGAGGGCAACAATCTGTCAGACAATAATATCCTCTATTTTCTGCATGGTTTCTAAACACTGATCCTCGTGGCAATTTTTAAGACTTAAACTGGTTTTGGTTTTATTTGTATCACAATGTGTAGGGTTGTTTTTCCAACATAAGTATTTTTGGTGTCGATTATTACAGAAGAGATAAGAAATCGGCTTGTAAAAAATAAAATAAAATAAATAATACTATCTTATTTTGAAAAATCCAAAAGGGAAGTCCGTATGGTTGAATATTAACTGACAGTTTTTAACCAGCAGGGTCCGGTTGCAGTTTGAAAATCTAAAATTAGGGAGGCGCCCCACTCAGTAAATGACGCAAGGGGCCCAAACGGGAGTGTGTCGTCGTCTCTGCATGCCGCTGATAACAGGACTGGGGGCCATGGAGACGTCCCAACAACTCCCTGCTGTTGTTGTCGATGACACGGGGCTGAGTGTATTTTTAGCTGCTGTTGTCATGTTTTCGTAACGGCCCTGTCGCTTCTCTCACTATAAAGGACAGCCTTTCAAACATGCAGCTGTACAGCAGCGTTCTCACACACTATCCGAGGGTGTCTAGGTCCGGGAAAGTTACTGTCACTCTGTCCCCGGCAGCTGAGCTCTCTAAAGGGGCGACGCAAAGTTCCTCCGAGGTCGACGGACAACTCCGAGTGCGCAGAACTTCATCTACCAACAGCGGTGAGACAAACATGCCAGCCCTTTCCTGTTATGAAGCCTCATCGGTGAGGCCAGTTCATTTTACATCTACTGCGGAGATAATAATCCGTAGACCTGATGGAGTGGAGAGGTCTGTGCCAGTTCACATCATAAAGGAGCCCAAGAACAAGCTGCGAAGAAGTGAGAATCAGCTCTACAATGACTGTGATTCAGATATAAGGGTGGTGGGGATGGATCATGTGGCCAATGGGACTGGTGAGATTTTTCCTGGTAATCATGTTTTTAGGAGCAACAATATCAATGGGACAGTGAGGAATTCATATCAGTCTGAAGCCGCTTCTCAAACATCTAGAAGGAATGGATTTCCCTTAGTCGACTTAGAAGAAATGTCTCCAATGGGTTCATCCAGTAAAGACTTTAAAAAGGAAAAGGCCTTTGAGCTCAGTGTCCTGCAGGAATCTCAGCCACAGAAATGCCAAGAAACGGGGGACATCAATGATAAGGTTACCCGCTACCTGGCCGAGGTGGAGAGGCAGAACAAGTACCTCCAGGAGAGGTACAAGTACAGGTACCACATCATTCCAGATGGCAACTGCCTATACAGAGCTGTGTGTAAGGCGACATATGGGGACCAGGCGAGGCATGGGGAGCTGCGGGAGCAGACCGTGCACCACATCGCCGACCACCTGGACGAGTTCATCCCCATCATCGAGGGGGATGTCGGGGAGTTCCTGATCAATGCGGCACAAGACGGCGCATGGGCTGGGTACCCGGAGCTGCTAGCCATGAGCCAAATGCTGAATGTCAATATCCACCTTACCACTGGTGGCAGCCTGGAGAGCACCACAGTATCCACCATGGTGCACTATCTTGGGGAGGAGGATGCCTCAAAACCTGCAATCTGGCTCAGCTGGCTCAGCAACGGTCACTACGATGTTGTCTTGGACAAGCGTCTCCCCAATCCAGAGTACGAGGACTGGTGTCGACAATCGCAGATGCAAAGGAAGCGGGATGAGGAACTGGCTAAATCAATGGCAGCGTCACTGTCTAAAATGTACCTCGAACAAAATGGTTCTGTTTAAAATAAATTCTGTGTAACAGTGGACATATTTTGCTACAGAAGGAAACAGAGAACTGTTCTTCCTGATGAGTTTCTACCAGCTTTAAATTATTTTTATAAGATTTCTCGGCTTGAATGTATGTGCAGTGCACAGACTTGAGTTTTCTATGTACAAGAACTTCGGGATTGGAGTTTGAAAGAATGTATGGCTGTTCTTTGGAAGATTGTAGTTATGTTGACATGGATGATTCTTTGACTTTGTAAGTGTTCTTGGAGTGTAAGGAATTTATTTGCCTTTTGTTTGGCTGACCAGTTGGATTTTTTTCTGACATACTTTGTGTAGCAGTTGCCACATATTTGAAACTGGGTTCCCTGCAGTCTGGAAAAGTCTGGAAATTGCTTTTGTAATTTTTAGGTCTAAATAAGTACAGAAAAACAGTTTAGGAAAATTTTTCTTTTCAATTGTTCATAGAACAAACATCAAATATCTAATAATTGCAGTGATTTTATGTCTAGTTGACTTGCTTTGTCTTTTATTTGCTAGAATACAATTTGATTTTTACATTTTACCCATTATTACTTTGATTTTTGACTTTCTGCCTGTATGTATTTTCATTCATTAAAAAAAGGACAACTTCGTTAGCTTTTGAGCTGGAGACAACTTTAAATTGAAGTCTGGATAAAATGCAAGGCTGGTTTTAAAATTAAGCTGATCTAAATTTGTCAAGACACCAAAAAAAAAAAAAAAAAAAATCACATTCCAAATATTAGAATCTCCCATACACAAATCTCCGAAAGTTTACAAAAGACTGCTCAGAAAACTGCCTATTTGAATCAGGAAAGCATGGAATTTTGAAGTGAAATGTTTGAAAACTATTTTGAAATACAATGAAATCTGTATAGCATTTTTCCCACTTATTTATGTATTTTGTGAAATCAGTTTTGTTTCCTTAAGACAAAAATTCCAACTAGTCATAGGCCAGTATGTGATTCTCCCTGTTTTTTTAGCGTTATCCTGCTAAACTAAAACATTACAGGTATAACCATTTTTAACTTCATTTTCTTTTTATGTCAGTCTTGATACATGGCCATAATGTGTAAAATAGAAATTTATACCAGCTCAATTTGGCCTTTGTTTTTAAGGAAACATGCATTATGTACTCTATTAAGGGCAATCAATAAGAAGTTTGTAGTCTCTAGCTTTTGATAATGTGATCTATTATTTAATGATTAAAATGAATTAATCAAAGTGACAAGTTTAGTAGTTTCCCTTCAGTCATAGCTGACCACGAGAGTTGCACCAGCAGGTGGGGCAGCTCTACCCCAAATTCCAGTAACTTCAGCACTTTATTTGTGTCTCATTGAATCTTAAACTTTAGCAATGTAAGATGGTACATTTTAGTGGTTGTGAAACCAAAACTCTTAAAAATCTCACAATAATTTCATATTAGCATCCTCTCCATGCCTAGTCCCAACATAATTGTTGGATTTTAATTTATTTTCATTTATTACTAGTGATTTGTATTAACGGGAAGGATTTACTTTTATATGTTTGGATTACTTCTAAATAAAATATGATAGAAATGACTTTGCTTTTACTTGCTTTTTATCTACATTTTTTTCTCCAACTTACTCTAATTTGTATGCTTGAATATCTTGGATGTGTAAAACTGTACTTTACTGGAGTTTAATCAAGTAAGACCTGATAGCAATTCCAGAAATAATCGTTACTCTTAGTTTTGTTTTTTTATTTTGTTTTTTTTGGGAGGAGGGAGGTTAAAAACTTGACAACTATGGGTGACCATGCAGCCAATCATTTAAGTCAGAGTAGAACTTAGTATCAAAGGTTTTTGTTAAAGGCAATTTGTGGATTTATTTTTCTCCTCGTTTATGTTATAACCACTCATGTACAACCATGGTATATAGCTCCAGGGATTTCTGAACAGAAGTGAATGATGAAGACAGGTAAACGACATGACAGAAACAGTATTGGAGTATGCATATCTTTCTGCAAAGTGAAAAAATAAGGAGGGGCGAGTAATCTGTAGTCATAAATCCTATCAGTCACCATCCGAGTGAGGATATGCAAAGAAAAGGTCTGCACGAGAACAACTTTGAAATGAGTGAAAAAAAAAATCAGAATACCTCAGTCCTACTGCAGCACATTCCAGTCTATTTTTACAAAGTTTGGTTTCCAGAAATACCTCAGCTGTGGTTTGTTTCAGTAAATTATTTAGAGCACAGGAAATGACCCTTGATTCTTTGTTTCATCCAACATAAACTACTACAATGGCAGGGAAAAGAAAAAAAAGTAGTTTTACTTTACTGCCACTAGATGGCAATGTAGGCTCTAATAATGAGTAAAATATACATACCAAATGACTTAAGTATTGTTATTAATTTTTGCTCAAGTTTAAGAATGATCACACCTTCTAATGGGAGTTATTAAAAAAGTCCAAGTTAAACATTTTCTGAAGGGATGCATTTGCGTTTTCAGTTAAAATGTTCCCTTAAATAACCTTCCAAAAGCCTGTAAGCTTTCATCAGTATGGTTTATGACCGGTGCGTGTTTGAGTTGCTCCCGATTTAAACTGTATTGTGTTATTAGAATCATAGTATTTCACCTCAATGCTTTACAGTGGTCGCGTAACAATGCAGCCATAAGCTCACAGAAGAAACTTTTAATCCTCTTTTTAACGCGGGAGGATAAATGGGCTCTATCTGGCGCCTGCGTTTTCTCCTGACTATAAACAAGCAGGCAGGCTGAGCGGAGCAGAAGGAGGCAGGTGAGAGCAGCCTCTTTCTCTGCAGTGGGCTGTTGCTGGCTCTGAATCAGCGCAAAGGAAGAAAGAAAGTCAACGACACACACAGACACTCTCCTGCCGCGTTAGGTGCTTCGTGAAGATTCCCACGCGCCAGGACGCACTGTCCACCTCGACGCTCGGAAAGTTTACAGAGCGGATCTACTTTAAAACAGCCAGCATGTCGGGACACCGGGTGCAGTTTGCGGACCTTCCTCCTAGTGAGCACAAAGGAAGCCCCAAATTTACCAGTAAGAAACATTTAAGACTTTCAGATAAAGTGTTTTTTTTTCCTTTTCCGATATGTATAAACTTTAAAATGTCTAATTAGCTACAAAATGAAAATTCATAATGTATCTTACAACAGATGACAGATTTTTTGTGCTCAAACTTTATTATTCATTGTATTTATAATGTTTATACAGGGTTTATCCCAAATTACCATTTTATTCTTAAAACCCAGTTTTAGGCCTTGTTTTGCTCCATGTTTTTTTTTCAATTACAGGCTATTAGAAGTGTCATTATATTTAAATACAAACTAAAGAAGTAAGGAAGTGATGATAAAGGACCATAAACCAATGACTGTTCTGTCATTTCTGTGTGCCCTGAGCAAGCCCACCAATTTGGGAAATGATTTTATGAAATGATTTTTATGAAATAAATACCAGAACCATGGAAATTAAAAATTATGGATTCATGTGAAGTCAAGTCATGTAATTTATTAAAAATGTTCTATGTCTGTCAGCAAATTTAAACCACAAAGGTGACACATCTAACTTCAGCACTCAGCCACATGTGTCCTCAAATGTTGTCCTTTCTGAATGAGGAGTATCCACTAGCTTCTACATTTCCAGACTGTTATTAATACTATATGTAAAAATGTCTTTATAGTTTTATAACTTGTAACTATAGAACCATGTAAGGATGTAGATTAATTTATCCCTGGTATACATCTGCATTAATTAGGGGTTTCTAGTGTTTCCCGGTCATAGTTGACTATATCTTTTCTGCTACAAAGCAGTTCAGTTTATGAGTCTTAAACCGTTTTTTTTCCTTCTTCTTTGTTTTTACAACAGATTTCTTTCATATTGATTTATCTTGTTATACTTTGTGATATCTTCTCTCTCCGTGTCAAAGTGCTTTTTTA
>JAUZNJ010112390.1:0-19977 GCA_034780135.1 Jordanella pulchra | reverse complement strand
ACATTTTATTCTTTATTAAATCATTTAACATACGTTTATCCTAGGTTTATTTTGTGTTTGGAGAGATTTGTAATAAATCTGACCACATAACGCAAAACACAACTGAAAACAAACATTTTCCAGACCTTTCAGGTAATTTATATGGAAAAGAGACTAATGTGAAGGGAAAAAAAAGGAAATAAGGAAGTATGAGACATGTCCCCCTGAGAGAGTAAACGTAAACAGAGATGTTAATGGCAATAAAAAAAGGGACAGACTGAAAGTGACTCTACCTTTGTTCTCCAGAGCAGGAACATCTCTGTCTCTGTAAAAGACAAACAAATGGAAACAGTTTGAGCAACTCAAAAGGACGAACATGATGATGGGGTATAATACTGTCCAGACTCAGGATATTTTACTCTCTACTCCTTCTTATCCACAGTCATATAAAGTGTGAAATGAATAAAAAATCTCATATTCATCCTGTGGAGAAAATGCATGTTCCCAAGAAAATCTCTAATGTGGTCATTTGAAAGTTTACCAAATTAAAAAAAAGCAGAACCTTAGAAAATTTTAAATTAGATTAAAAAACCTCAAAAAGAAGACTTTTAAACGTTCAGATCCGTTTAAGGTTGTTCAACTTTTTTTTTATTCTATTTAAAGCACTTGTGTGGCGAGGAAACAAAATCTCGTCCTGTGTGTGAATAAAACCACACTGCTGTGAAAATCAAAGTGTTGATCTGAATGTAGAGGAGGACCGTTTTAGGTTTAGCCAAGCTTATCTCTCCAAATCTACTGAGCTGCACTTCAATCATCAGAGGAGATGATTGAATGAAGACACGCACACACCCACAAAAAAAAGAAAATAACAGACTATAGTAAAAGAATGCAAAAAGCCCCACCAAGTACGACCACATCCAGCTGGAGTTTGGATTAATAACAACTCAAAGATAAGCAACCAAGTTTAAATATACTTTACTTAACCAACTCTTCTCTCACATTTGTTGTTATGCAGGGTTGAAATATGGATTATACTTAAGTAAACGTTATGTAAGAATTTTAGGTGTGAATTAAAGATGCATCGATCCAGTATTTCCCGGCCAAGACAAATTTGTCTCGGAGGTCTGAACTTATTTTCTCTTTGGGATTGTGAAAAATAACAGGAAAAAAAAATCAAATGTGCATCTTTTTTTTTTTAATCACAAAATTTGTAGTTTTGAACCTAACAAAAAAAATAGAAAATTCTAGACGCTTCAGGTTTATGCATTAAAGCATTTGACGCTAATCTTTATGCGATTATTTAATTGAAAAAAATTGAATAAACATGCCTTTGGGTTATGGATTCATGAACAAAGGCTGCAGGGTCTTTCAGTTTTGATTCAGTAGGTTAAAAAGGGAAAAGAATCCGATTTCTGGCCATTTGACAGATGTCTGGACTGTGGGATGATTCCAGAACATCCGGAAAGAAACCATGCAAACTCCATGCAACACAGTGTCGCCACAGCAATATTATTACAAATACCAATAATTATACAAATAACTACTAACAATGGGTTACTGTTTTTATTCAACTAACTCATCTAGCATCTTTTTTGCTTTTGTTAAGCCGCAGTGGAAACATGGACTCTGTTAAAATGTTGCGTTCAATTTCTATAGAAGCTGAAGGTCTGATCTGGTAATGGCGTCACTACAGTGTTTTAGTTTTGATATCAGTGGGATTTGCTAACTGTATTAGCGAATCTCTTCAAGGCTTTCTGCGATGCTATATCTAATCAACGGCATTATGGGTTGTGAGGTTAGGGATTGATGGGAAGCATCAATTTTAAATGTTGGATTCCTACTTCCAAATCAGATTCCTTTTGTTTACTTATCTTATTGAATCGTAGAAGTAAACAGAGAACCCTTTCTAACTCATTTGGACCCAAATGCATCTCAAGGTCAGAAGGGGAACAGAATGCAGTTAGTAAAGTCTATGTTTGCCTGGCGGTGTCCAGCTACTTTGCGGTGACTTTAAAAAAAACCTCACCAGTGTCGTGCAGGAAGCACAGTGATCCGATATCTGAACCGCCTCGCCTGACTTCTGTCAGTGAAGATGAGCGACGGCTCTGGTCTGGTTTTAATGAATGAAACAGAAAGACAGAGCGAGACCTTTATCTTTTTACTAAAGTAGTTGAGCTCTCTACAGGAAGCTCACTTCATGGTAACAAGCCACTCATTTGATTCAGGTGTGTTAAAAATGGGGCACATATAAAAGCTGCAGGATAGTAGCTCTTGAGGACTGGACCTAAGCACTCCTGATTTAGGATCATCAATTATTAAACGAGTCAAAGGTAAAGAAATGAGGCGATTTGATCGAACCTCCTATGAGGTAGTAGGTCATAGTTGTTTTTTTGTTTGATCAGGGGTCACAACATGTCCTATTGAAGAAGATTCAACTGGACTAAACGGAGATCAGAATCAAAATAAATAGAAATTGTTTTGTTTTCAGAAAGTACTAAATAATCAAGTTAAATTATAAGATTTTATCCTTTTTAATCCTTTAGAATAGTTAACAAAATATTTAAATAATGAGGTTCAAAATGACCTAGAGTCATTGAAAACTCCACAAGAACCACATGATCTGCATAGAAAGGATCCAGCAGGGTTTTGTTAAAGAAGCACCCCCTGCTGAGGAGACCCCCTCTCCTTTGGGAGCACATCAACATAACAGAATAATGCTAATTGTATCAGCACTGCGCTGCCAAGAAATGTTCTCTTTTTCTGTTTGCTCCTTTGGATGCAGATCATACGGTGATGTTGAAGTCTTTGATCTTCATCACATCCACAGCAGAACCCAAAACCATGTTGTTATGCAAATTTACCTTGACTGGACCGTATGACAAGTTAGATCTTTAAAGACTTTTTAGTAAGACTATTTTAGGTTTACAGAGAAAATCTAACTTTAAGCTTAGAACTGGATTTATGATTTTAGCTCATAGGAGCAAATATGAAAATGTTTACTGAATAGAGATTGAACAGGTGCAGGTTTTTTTTAAGACAGATGCTAAAACTGATTGTTTTGACAACAGTCTAACTGATCAGGTATGTGCTGCTTATGGTTTTGGGCTGATTTTTATGGCCAATACTGCTTTTTTTAAGAAGGACTAGATGATAACTAATGTTACACAAGTCTCAATTTGAACAATAAAGAGAAAATATCTATTAAGACACAAACACAAGATGGAGAGAAAAGGAAGGAAGGAAAAATACACATATCAGCCAAAAAGATGGCCGATCGATTGGTCTACCTTTATTACTGACCCTGACTCAGCTTGGACAAATATTAAATCAGCAATAGTCCCTTTATTTATCCTAAAATGTATCAGATTATAAACCAAACCAAAAAAAGAGAAACATTCTTACATGATTATGTTGTGTTTGTATATTTTACGTGACTCTGTATAAACAAGAGTAAAGTTGAGCATGTTTCTGAGTGAATCTGATTAGTTCAATGTTTTGCAGAGACTTTTTATAAAAACAGCACCGAGATAAGCTGCAAGCTTTAACAAGAAGAAACATGTCTGACTTCTATTAGGGGCAAGAGGCAGAGTAGAGAGAAAAAAAAACAAAAAACCACAAGGAGGTGTGGTGATGCAGTTCATCGTTCTCTTTTCCTGTTTCTCTCCCATGGCTGTAAAAATGTTAAACACCCCAAACCCCACCATGAGCCAAACGATGACTCAGGAAAACGGGGATATTTCATCTGGCACCTGTTTATCCTGATAAGAAGCGGCTGCTTCCTTTTTGTTTTATAAAAAAATCTTCAGGAAAGGATGTTTTCTGTCTCTGCTCTCAGGGTCATCTCGCTTGCCCCTTTGCCAACACTACAAACTGTTGCATGGAGCTCATTAGTTGCCTGGGTAATCATCACTTCCTCTATGACATGTGGGCTTTGGGGTTGCTCAAAGAGAAAAACACTCCCTGTCTAAGTTCACTTCTTTGCTGTAACTTATTCAACAAACTTTCACCATAGTGCATCACTCCATGTCAAACATAAGACAGTTGAGTTTTACGTTTTAGGTTGACCTTAAAGGCTTATAGTAAATTAGCCAGATGTCACATCTGATAATAAACCAATTATTGACCACAACAAAAAGTCTCTAACAAAAGGAAAAAATACGTCTAAACCTCTCAAGCTATTTAGTAATGTTACAGCCACAGTCTGCAGAGGTTTTCATTGAGATTTGAATCCACATATTAATACATCGCATCACAATATTCTAAAGCAGAAGATGTTAAATTACTTTATAAAATCAAACAATCAAAGCATAGTGTCGATTTTTGATTAGTTAGCTTTAGCCAATAGTCAACAACCCTGCAGGCCTCTTAGGGGATATTTCTGAGCTGTATTATGCATGCAGATACTTAAATATTTGCCCATTTTGTTCTTCACTAATTGGCTAAAAAGCATTACGTACTGTAGGAGAGCATCTGTGAACAGAATCTATAGTTCTGGACTTTAACCAGACTATTCCAACATATGATTATGCTTTGATCTAAACCACCTCATGCAGTTCAGGTTGTATATTTTTATATGCAGCACTGTTGCTTTGCAGGGAGAAGGTTCTGGGTTCGATTCCCTGTCCTGGGTCTTTCTTTGTTCTTCTCGTCTTTCCAGGTACTCCAGCTTCATCCCGCAGTCCAAAAACATGACTGTTCAGGTGATTTGGCGAATATGTATGACTGGTTGTGTGTATCTGTGACCGGTGATCTGTTCAGAGTGAACCTCCTCGCTGTTCTTTCTGCAGCCTCCAACAGGCTTTCTATTAGAAAACAACTTGAGACTGATTATACTGATGATTGGTCGTTGTAGAAATTGCTTGAGAACTCTATGAGCATCACTTTCCAAATAGTTCCATAAGAAATACATTCATATTATTCGTTGCATAAATAGGATTATCATCCTGTTAGAAGATGAACCTCTGCCTATAGGTGAGTTTTTTCAAAGCCTCCAACAGGTTTTCTGCCAGAATTATCCTGCAATAAAATCATCTTCACCCAACATCTCATCAGCACTACTCAACTTCCTTGTTCCTATATCCTCACAGCATAGAGATGCCACCACAACGTTTACGTGGCAATGATGTGTTTGCAGTTATGTGTGTTGTTAGTCCATGCATATATTTTTTTTAATTAGGCTCAGTTTTGTGCTCATCTGAACAGGGCTCCTCCTTCTACGTATTTAGTGTTTCATCTAAATGCCTTTTTTCAACTTTAAACTGGATTTTTTATGGCTACCTTTCAGCGAGGACATTTTTTTTATCACTTTTACATAAAAGCCAGAATAATAGCATGCAAAACTAATATTTGTACCACAAACAGAGTCTACCATTTTAAGCTGCTTGTCTTTGCAGCTCCTTTAGACAAGAGTGAACAATATTAGAAGATCTTGGCAATAATACTGATATTGTGATAAAGTTGCAATATAGGCCTATTTTCCTCTTTTTCTTTTTTTTTTATGTGCTACAAACAATATGTTTCCTTTAGGATTTAAAGCTTTGTAATTTGGTACCAATGTAGGAAAAACTCAGTCCATCCAGATAAAAATTAGACTAGCATGTAAAAATCAAAGGTCATAACACTTGGAATACAATAATAGGTAGCAATTACTGCAATCTAAACACTCCATTGCTGTATGAAGATTACACACAGTGATACTGAGCAGCTTTGCTTCCTGACTTGCAAACCGGTTGATTATATTCTCCCATAAACCTCTAAGACCTTCATAGAACATAAACAAAATCACACACAGGTGGATTCTATGAGAAAATGCTATGACTTTGAAAGGCTGTTGGTGACAACAGGTTTTATTTTGGGAGGGGCCAAATACAAATACATGCATGTATGATTGATTCATTATGATGTTTTGAAACCTACGCATCCTTTGAGTTTTTCAAACACATCGCATTTTAATAAAAAGAGGTGAAGTTTGGGGTTCTAACATGAACAAAGGTTTAAGTAGCTATGAAAAATTATGTAGTAAAGTGGAATGTGGAACTTCCCGTGGAAGTTCTGCAACTTTCACTGTTCCCAAGTGCTTCTAGTCTGTGCAGACAGATAAAGTCTACAGCATGTGTTATGCTCCTCTAGGCTCACTATAAACACAGCACAGATAGGGGACGTTTGTGTGTAGATAAGCAACAGTCAGTTAGGATGCATCTATGGCAACAGAGCATAAAGAAAATGAATTTTAAAAACGGGCCTAAGATCAATCAATCAATGCTTTGCCTTTAGCAGCAGGACTAACATGAAGAGGTGCCATTACTGTTATAAGTAAGTCTGAAATAATTATTTATCAAGCACTTTTCAAGATTGCCAAAGGATTTCCCAGTCGAACCAAGAAAAAAATACATATAATTATTAAAAAAGGTCAGAAAACAAACATGTCAGAAAACATTAAACCTCTATGAATCCAGAAAATATAGAACAGTGGAGAGATCTGGAGCTGCGGCATCCTCCATAACTACTGCAAAAACAGCGTGCCGCCATTTTTAAAATCAATGCTGGAAGTCCACATTGGAAGTTTGTTGATTTGTCTACATGTTTAATTACCATATTTTTTTTAACTCACAATTTAATTTTAAGTCAATTCAAATTTTAAACATGGATTTTTTTTTGTATGCTTTTTGTAGAGATGCTCTTTGTTTATTTAATTATCTATATTTTAACCATTAAAGTTCTAAAACACCAAAAAAAGAAAAATTTACACTGGAGGTTTCTGAAATTTCTTCTTTGCCATATATTATATGAAGACCTAAAGAAGGTGAAGGAAACCTAGACCTAATGTCAAAGAATTGATTAGCTAAACCTAATTTATTACCTGATGATTATCCCCTGCCCTGTGATCTAATACTAACATTGGTGAACCTAAGTTCAGTGGATTTAATATTACTGCACTTCCTGTTAGGGCTGACTAATGCCAGATGGGACCTACAGGACTTTCACCAATTTTGGGACTGACTTCTAGTGTGTGCTTTTGTCACGAGGGTAAAATGGGGGCCCTCTGCCACTGCACTATAGTACTCTTAAAACACAGTCTTTACCTGCCTTTGACAATAGAAGCCTAAGCTCAGGACTAAACCCTTAATGACAATTGTCCAAAGTTGGTTCTTGGGGGTTGCTATCCGCAGGTTTTAGATGTCTCCCCATTTCAGCACAGCTGATTTCCCTGATAGCTGATTATTACGCTGTTACTGAATTGTGATCGTCTGAATTAGGAAACCGTCAAAGCAGGAAAACGTTTAAAACCTTAAGGAAACCAGACCTCAAGTGCAACCTGTTGACATCTCTGCCCTAAATGATAAAAGCAGGTCTAAAATGGCAGTAACTTAGACTAAATCGATAGTTGCCTCCAAGATTTCAGATAATCATAAAATGCTTAGTCAGACAGAAAATACATGACTTATAATCTTAAGAGAATAACAGTGTAAATGGACCCCGTCAGCAAGCAAAGAATGAGTCCGAGAACAAAGCCTTGATGATCCCCAGAGCAGGAGACCTAATTTGATGCAGACCTTAGAAAAGACCTGCATGATGTGAAGCATTTTATAACAGCAGTAACCTAAATGAATCCCTTTAGTCGATTGATTACCACACTGTGAGTAGCTATACTGAAAGCAAAGGAAAGGGTAACATAAACAAAAACCCAGAGTTTTAATTTCATAGATTACAATTGTGAGATTATTTAGGGAACATATTGGGACTTTTCCATCCAGTTCACCATGCAAACATACCCTGTGCAGCTTTGAATATCACTGAAGAGAATGAGTCATCGGTATCAGCTCAGCTGCTCGGGGTTTAACAATAACACCAACCGGATAACAACGATAGAGACATACGATGATCTTGAGTTTGATTTTAAAAAAAATGACACCAGTATAGCGCAGCTAGTTTATCTGAATAATACATTAAATAAATTAATAAATAGTAGAACTAAAGCTGATGTGTTTTTACAGTCGTAGATTGTACTTTTTAAGGGATTTATTACAGAGTCACAAACATCTCGGTCCTTTACAGTTACTTACTTTTCATGCAATTTGATAACACGGTTTTTTGTTGGTGACTCATCTAGTGTAAAAACACAACAGCGTGCTCCACAGAAATACCAACAAAGAAATAAAACTTCCTCCTTTTAGCCTATCTGGTAATACTTTCATTTTCACACGGCTTTTTCATACAACAAGGAAGCGCAAAATGTGCTTCTGATCGCAGATGTATGTCAAATAAACAAACAGATGAGTCTGGCTTGACAACAAACAAAAGACACTACTTCCTGTGCTCGAAAAGACCCAGACCTCCATATTTTATCTGTTTTATTTCACCATTTGGGAGGAAACTCACCCGTCTTCCAGGTGGCACGCTGCTCCATAGTTGGCCATCTCCGCCACCATCCCTCCGGCTGAAAGCTAACCTCGATCAGGCTGCAGTTTCTCTACTGACGCTGCTCCGCTGGATGAAATAGAAACCACCTGAGAGGAGGAAACGCTGTCTCCTCATCTACATTAAAGGCGCTTAAACGAATCGTGCTCCTTGCATCGCACGCCACTTTGAATGCGAAACAAAAGGCGATCAAAACTGGCGTGTACCTTTAAATAAAAACGACGATTGCAATATTTAAAGCTTTCACGGGGGATCTACACGCGTTTTTCAATTTGCAGCATCGCCTCCTTACATAAAAATAGTGTTTGTGTATTCCAGTGGAAGAAAAAATCCAGCAGATCTAACTCCATGTGTATAGATCCACTGCAAGTATGTCAGCATGACGGAATACGTTGAAGATCTGTAGCTTTGCGCAGTTGAGGCGCAACGTTTTGATGCACACGAATGAGCAAACAGTGGGTGGAGAACATCATCCCGCCTTTACTGGAGTGTTTGTAAAGTCGTGTTTATGATTTACAGTGAGGAAACGTTGTAAGGATTCATATCAGGCGTGGAATTGGAGTGTGACACGCGTGTTGTTTATGTTGTTTATGTGTGCGTGGATGAAGAGGAAGATAATTCGCATTTAACCGTGAAGACTTGTAGAATTCGCATCATTTGTCAGCCGGCGCACCAGTCGGATGGCCCTGCTATTATCCACAAACAAAAGCTCTGCCCTGGAAACCTGCTTATAAACTATAGGGATCAGCAATAATGCAATCCGAGAAGATATTTCTACGCATATAAAGGCACATTTTTTTCCAGTGCTGAACAAAATACACGATTTAGTAAAAAACAAACAAACCATATTTTATTTATTTCTATAAAATATTTTATTCTGTCATATTTTACATAAAAAATGTTAAGTTGATATTTTCTGTTTCTAAAAAAAACATCTCCTTCATTATATATTTATTAAATATTTCTAAGCCTATATTTAGAAAAATATCGCAAATAGATGGGATGGATGTTTGTTGGACGTTAAAGATTAACTTCGATTGCTTTAAATGTTTTCATGTAAATGATTCTTCTAGTATAGAAGAATGTCAAGAATTTAGTTTTTTCATTATATCTCCGTCTAATGTATTTTCTATAAATAGTTTTATTTATTTATCAATTTTAAGGAAACACTCCCTCCACTTGGCTTGTTCATACTAGACAGACTGCAGCACCTACGAGTCAATTCGATATAATTAGATCTGAGAAGATTAATAATTTCAAAACATTATGTTGGTTTGCCCCCTTTTAGTTATATTTATTATTTTTTTTAGTTCTGCGTTTTTCCCATAAGTAAATAGAGCTGCCTGCACTGTGGTCAAGAAAAGCGGGAAACTATGATGTTATATTACAGTGATTGACCGCTAGAGGTCCCTGTAGACAGCAACTACAGTAAGTTGACTACAAAACAATAGCACTGTGCTAACACTTTGAGACTTATCATTTGTTTTCAAGATGTAACATTTTCTTTTAAATCTTAATCTTGCGTTTCATACTTTGTGTAAAATGTTAATTTTTGAAGTGATTTTATTGAGCACATAACATGCATGAATAAAAGCAAACATAAATACAACACATTTAAAATAAAATACATAAACATAAAATAATAATGACGTGATTAAAATAATCAGGTTCAAAGTCGTGCTCTTTAGCCTTTTTAGTGCTTTTTCATTTGTGTTTTGTCTTTGTTTTTTTCTTACATTTTTATGAATCCCCTAGTCGCAGCTAAAACAATTGAGTAAAAATTGAAAGACCACTGGAATCCTTTATCAAATCTTACAAATGTCCTCAAAAATACTTAGAAAATAAACTCCAAAAAATATGATATGGAGATGTTTTTAGCACATAATATAAATGCAGTGCAGAACATTGCAAAGATAAAGTCATATTACACATCAGACGTTTGTTTTCTTTTTGTCACATTTCCATAAGGAAACATGGTGGTGGTGGCAGCATCATGATGTGGGGGCGTATTTTCTGTAACTCAGGAGAGGAACTGAGCTAATTACATGTTTGTTTTGGTCTTTTCCACAAGACTTTAGTCCCATTTTGACCAGTATCATTCATGTGTGGTTGTCTGTGTGATGTGTGTAATAATGTAAGGCTAAAGGCTGTCTGGATTAAGCACAGCAGATTGGAGCTCCTTTCCTACTCTGGATGGAGTTTTAACTGTGGACTCTGTGAAAGGTGCAGGAGCTGCAGTTTGATCTAACAGCTGATCTGTTGGGGCTGGCCAATGATTGGCTTGGGCTGGTCATGGCAAACTTTAGTTTGTATGGTTTTTCTATGAACGTTATTATTCATTTGATGATAATCAAGCACATCAAATCCCCCAATTATTTTACAAGTATAAGCTTATGTTTGCACTGTTTTAATACTTTTATAAGATGCTTTATATACGTATGCAGTCACATTGATATGAAAAAATTCACATTTACTTCTTTAACCTTTCATCACTTACATCTAGCTAACCTTATAATTTGTTTTACCTTATCTGAAACCAGTAAAACTAATAGATAAAAAACCTGATTATAAACTAATACAAAATATTTAATGAACGCAAAGATTTACCTGAATAAATGAATAAATACATTTACTCGAATGAATGAATGAAACTATTTTAATCCCAGTTCCTTTTGTGTTAAGTTTTAGAACAACAGGTTTTAGAACCAATTTAATTTCCCTTTGGGATTAATAAAGTATTTTTGAATTTCGATTGAACTGTATTCAATGTTGTGCTTCACAAAAATAAGTGGTGATGTTGACCTGCAGGTGGCGCCACACCACCAGACTACTAACTATTTCAGCAGGTTGCTGAAAAGGTTTAAATGTTCCTTAATTCGGTCGTTTGGACAAAACTGATGGTCTAGTCAAAAAGGTAATAAGTAACAGGTCAACACTTTAGTATAAGAGTTCCTTATGCAATTGAAGCCATATAACGCTAAGATTTTTTCAATGCAGAGTAGTAAAAATGTTAAAAAAGTTGTATTTAAAAACGGGTAAATAAAACTTGAGATAAAAGCTATAGTTTATCACTCAATAAAAGCAGAGTCAGGTAGCATATTGAAGGGTCTCATAAAATAAACCCAAACCTCAAGAGTAAAACCTTCTCCTCTGTAGGTTTTAATCATTTTTGCAGAAGAATTTTAAACACTCTTTTCAGCATTTGGCACAACCCATTTAGTAGCTTAGGCAGTTTTTCACAGGCAGCTCTCCTATTGCCAGGCTTTACCTGTCAGACATATGGATTCACATCTGAGAGTTCAAAGCCGACTCAATGACTCCAAGGTGGCTGCAAATTTCGCCTAAAGCATGATCCTTTCACCAACATGCCTAACAGTGGGTATAGTATATATGGTTTGTTTTAAATGGAGCTCTAAAAAGCTAAGATATTTTTTGTGTATGTTTTTATACTGATAGCTAACATCTGCTTTTATAAAGAGGCTGAAACCTAACTTTAACTAGAATTATCTGAGGCCCATGATGGGTTTATGCCTTATACTGAACATTAAATATCGACTATATAATACTGGCTTGAATTATCTCATGTTGTGTTATATCTAGAGGTCAGATCATATCTTGTACAAATAAAGGTTTAACAACATATGAGAGGAGATAAGCCTTTACTTTATGAATGAAGTTGTTCCTATAAATCCAGAGGGAAGCCCTGAAGAGCAGGGATGCTGTTTTCTGTTCGTAACAATATGGTCATTCGCCATCAGGTGGACCAGCAAGGAGCAGCTCAGCATGCATGCTGCCTGCTGCAGAGCTGAAGGGGGCAAACTGTTAAAGCAGCAATTCTGAGGTGAGTGGAAATTATTAGTAAGTCAAAATAATCATATGATGTTTGACATGACAGATTTATTTAATCCAAAGGAAAGCAGCAGGAAAAAAGGCTGACATTCATTTAGTACTTGATCCTTGACTGAGATCAGTTCCTTATGAGTTGTGACTAATCTGTGACTTCATTCTCTTTTATGTAATTCAATGATTTAAGTGCTGTATGTGTTTGATCTTTGTGTATTCAGTTTTTCCTGTTGTCATCTACATATGTTCCCCTTGCTGTCTTTTGGATCAATGTGTTTTAACAGAACTTTGGGGTTCTTTCATCTTGTCAGATCAGATCCCCTTTCCTTCAAATATTTAAGAAAGCAGATGTCTATTTTTTCTGGCACGATTTTTTAGAAAGCAGTCAAAAGTCAGGGACAATAAAACAAGCTTTTCAACGCTGTCAGAAAAGAGACGTGGCTCCTTATGTTCGAGAATCTCTTGAGGACCAATTAGTTCAAATGACACCTCCCCTCTAATATCTCTAATCTGCACATTCACTGGACATGTTCTTATTGCACTTTTCATTATTACAAGCTGCTCTACTCTTTCAAAATGACCTCAGATAAAACCATCCAACTAAAATTACTGTAATGCTAAAAATACTGTTGCCCTGCACATTAGTGAAACCTAACTCCATGCAACAGCTTAACACTGTGATCATGTGTTAATTTTCTAAGGGGAAGCCATTTGGGATTGTACTCTTTGTGTATGCAATGAAAATTTAGGAATCTTATCTCTTCATTCATAATAATAGATTTATGATAATAAGGGTGCTTTAAATAAGCTTTCACTGCAGCATCAGTAACCTACCATTTTTATCATATTTGTTTTCCCTTTAACCTAAAGCATCTTGTTAACTATGAGCACCCACTGTAACAGAAAGGCCGGACAAGTAGAGTATGGCTTCTTAATTCGATCAGAGCAGCAATCAGAGAAGCAATCTGGAGTCCCACACTAATTCTGTTCATAAGGTTGAAAATCAAACTTTTGGCTTACAATGATGAGAGCAAAAACTGCATGTGAATTTGCAAACCCCTATAGTGAAGCATAGAGGTGGCAGTATCATGATGTGAGAATGCTTTTATTTAGTAAAAATAGCTAGCCAGAGTTGATGACAAAAGGGATAGAACGATATAAAAAGGAAACCCTGGAAGGAAACCTGTCAGAGGCTGCTGCACAATGAGGCATATACCAAGATGACAGTGCCAGGATTCATCGGGCTCAAATTGTGAAAGAGTGGTTCAGGGAGCATGAGGCATCTTTTTCACACATGGATTGTCCACCACAGAGTCCAGAGCTTAACCCCTTTGAGAATCTTTGGGATGTGCTGGAAAAGGCTTTGTACAGTGGTCAGACTCTCCCATCATCAATACAAGATCTTGGTGAAAAATTAATGCAACACTGGATGGAAATAAATCTTGTGACACTGCAGAAGCTTATTGAAACAATGCCACAGCGAATGCAGGCTGTAATCAAAGCTAAAGGCGGTCCAACAAAATATTAAAGAGTGTGACCATTTTTTGGTGAAGACTTTTTTTTGGGCCAGGTGGTGTATCTTGCCATGTGTGTGAGAGCTTTAACATTGACATAAACATTGTTACAAAAAAAAGAACACATTTAAACATATATAAATTTACTTTACATTATTTCATAATAAATAAACAGCAAAAAGGAAGAACAAACAGTCACATGTACATGCACTGGATTGGATCTCCGATATCAAAATCACTGATATCCGATTAATCAGTTTTGGAGCCGATATCCGATCCAGGTATCAGATCGGTGATTCTCTAGCCACAATGTTGCAAGTAACTAAGTGGATACGATGTGCTTGTTTTTTTGTATTGTTTTTACAACTTTACTAATTTTGATAATATACTTAACCTGTCTTTGTTATTTTGTAACTTGGGACGGTCTTGATTGTATTGATTTTAATCTGTTTTCGTGACTTTTAAAAAGTGGTATTAAAAAATGTTTGTCGCTAAGTGGCACTATAATAGCAAGCCAAATTGCTTTGCATTTAATAAATAAATTAAAGTCCCCAATGTAAGCAACGTGCAGACACACTTTTAAAACTTTAAACTCATTGACCTTCAAACAAAATAGATGGTTTTAGTTTGGTATGGTGCCAAACTGTCCACTGTTTTAGCACTGCACTCTGTGGTTTGAATGATCAACAATAGACTGAGTTTTTACAGGATCAATAATATTAATCTGACATGAACTGATCTGATTTGTAATTGTAGCAAAACAGATTTTATTCTCTCATTTTATAATACATGTGCCACCTTGGTTTGGTCTAACGATCAAATTACAATAATGCAAAGTTTGTGGTTCTGACATCAATAAAACAATCCTAAAACCTTCTCTATTAATGCTGATCATCTAGTCTTCCACTTCTTCTTGTGTGTGTCTGTGTTGCTTATGCATTGCTTTCCAAATTCCCTGATGGAGCGCAAGGCTTCAAGTAGCTACAGAAGGACAAGTCCAGGGACAGTGTGGGCGTATGGAGGGACGGAGCTGAAGCTATTGAAAGACATAGTCTTATAACCCCTCCGAGGCATACACACCACCCCCACCACTCTCTCTCATAGTGTGACTCAGATGCAGAGGCAGGGGGGTCAGAAAAAAGTCCCCCCTCCTTCGACACCCAGTCAGAGCGTGTGGGAAACGGAAAACTTTATCCTATATTTAACCTCCAGGTGTCTGTGTGCTGTGTTCATTTTTGTGTGTTAGGAATTGCCTCGTCTGCAGCTGGCTGCAGGCCTGGTTATCTATGACTAAAAAAATCAGACTTGCCTCTCCCTTTTGAGGTCGGCTGGGGGGGTGGGGATGGTCAGCACCTTCAAACCTCTAAAACTCAGTCAGCTTAAATTTGCCCCATGATAAATCCCATATGCATTTGAAAACATAAATAACTACAGTGCTGTTAAGATGTAGGACGCTGTACATTCTGTTCATAAATTTATGAGAAACCTACCAAAACTGAAGCTCTTAACAGATCTGGGGGTGGTTATAGAAATGTGGTGGTTAATTTACAGTAATCTAACATAAAACCTTCCGGGGACACATGGTGTTCCAATTCGAAAAGAGGCAACAATGCTGAGTCAAATCACTTACTGCTTTTACCCATCAAAGCACCATAAATAATAGCAGCCTATTAAGGCTGGAGCTCTTTATGAGGGCGATCGTATATGTATCATCTCTATGAAGTCAAAAAGCCTGGCTCAGCACAGACCTCCCAACGATCTGTTCCACTTACAGCGCCCAGAGTGATTCCCATGGGACAGAGGAAGGGTTTTACCCATCTCTCTTCTGTTCAAGATGTATTTCAACTTCAGCGAGACTTTTTCTTCTCTCCCAGAAGGAATCTGAGGGATTGAACTTGAATTAATCTCAATGCTTAAAAAGATAAACAGAATTATTGAGGATGAAATATTTTTAGGGATGATCCTGTCAATGTTAGTTTTTTCAAAAGTACGAGGTACAGATATGAACGATGTGGCTCACCGCCCAGGGTGCTGTTTTTGCAGGGGACACAATACAGGAAGTTCAGAAGAACAAAAGTTAGACATTTTTTTTTATTTTGTTATTTTTATTTGAACATAATATGGCTATACAGTATTTTTTTTTCAAAGTTCAATTTCTATTCATTGGAAAAGTTAAAGGTAGCTTCATAGTGATTTCAAGAAATCTGGACTATATTTGATGATCTCAAGTAAAAAAAAAATAGTATATAATAAAATATAAAAAATGTATATAATAAAAAATAGTGCAAATGAATTGATTGCTCTACACTAAATAAGAGGTTCCCCTAAAACACAGTTTGAGGTTTACAAAACATTTTTTCATTTGTAAAAAGAAAAGCTTTCAATGCTTTTTTAGGCATCAGGAGAATATGACGTTGAAATCAGCCTAAAGACTTCAAAATTTAGACTTATCCAACTCAGACTATAAAATAATAGGTTTCACTCTAATACATTTTTGATTTAAAAAAAAAAACTTCTTTTCTCAAAACCCAAAAGCTTTAGTTTAATCAAAAATGCCAACTATTGAACAGAAGAGTGTCTCCTATGATGATGTCCATGGAAGAAACTGACACACAAACATCGTGACTGCATGCTCTGAGCACAGAATATGTACACTTTGAGGCCCCTGAGAGATAAGATTGGAGGAAGTATGTGGGTGTGAGACAGCTCGGGTGTGGAACCTTCTGGATTCACACAATCCACAATGACCACAGGCCATGAGTTTAAAATGATGGTAATTCACTGACATCCAATGACACCGACATACAGAGCCCTGGAAAGCATTTCTACCTCTTTTCAACATTGTGTTATAACCACAAACTTTTATTTGTCTTATTAGCGTTATATAATACTGTCATAAAAAGCAACCATCTTTTTTATTGCAAATAGTTGTGTTGTTTGCATTAAACAATCCCTTAGGGAGCAGTGAGCAGAGTGTAGTTCTCTGTGAACATTGTGGGGTAAATGGTCTTGTTCAGGGACCCAGAGTATATATCAAAGGTTTAAACCGGCGATCTAGCAACCTGTCTAGGATGAAAATGACCTGCTCTCTATTTACTCAATCACTTTACTCCAGATTATATGTGACAGGTCAACAAAAAGTAGGAAACAATAAAAAAAAATAGCACAAAGCTATGAAATAGCATTTCATTGTGAACTGAGAGCTCCCATATATGTGAAATAGTCTGAGGACTGAATTTGTGACCTTTCATGCAGGTCATTCCCTTTTTTCTCTGTCCATTTCCTGTCTGGACCATTTATTGAAAATAAAAATCAAACACAGTACAGAACGTTTTTCTGCATTAAAACTGAATGTCATTCGGTGTATTTCGGTGGCAGTTTTTTCTCCTACAGGCTGAGACTTTTTCCCATTAATCTTTGGGAAGTTGTTCAACTTAGAGAATTACTAAAAAGCTATTTTAAATGACTGCTGCAGATCTAGCTATGATCTTTGACTGGACCATGCCATCACATGAGTAAACTTTGATGGAAACCAGTCCAGTTGTAGTGGCTGTTTAGGATTATCATCCTGCTTGAAGTGAACCTCCACCTTACCATAGTCTAAAGTCTCTTCGATCCTCTGAAATGCTTTTTTTTCCAGGATTGCCCAGTTATTATCTACATACACATTTCCATCAACTGCCTAACGTCTTTGTCTCACCTGAAGAAAACCCAGCCCAGTTCACAAAAATAGAAATAGCTTATTTTTTACCTATTTTTCAAATAGTTATCATGCTTATCTGATTAATAGTCTTACTTAAACACAGATTCCTGTAGGGGATTGGATGAGCTGAATTTTATTTAGTGGTATCAGAACAAATGCTTAGCTCAACTTTAGAATTTGATTTGTATCATATACCTTCTACTCTCCAGTTAAGCAGTACTTTGTGTTTTCCAAAATAAAATTACATCGTTAAACTATTCTTACATTATTCATATTATTTTATTCTGAAGTTGTAACATTAAAACATTTGGAAAAGTTCAAGGGGTTTGAATACTTTTGTACGGAACTGCAAGTAAACTAGAAATATAAAGTATTAGTATATAAAGTATTTAAATAATGCCACTGTGGTGCAACACTGCGATGTCAGCACATCCCAACGATCCTCAAAGGTCTGGACTCTGGTCGCCAATCCATGTGTGAAAATGATGTTTCATGCTCTTTCACAATTCGAGCCCCAATGAATCTTGGGAAGAATCAATCCATTGATGGAACAATCTGACTTCATTCTTTGAGCTGCTGTTGTTGAACCTAGACCTGCAGCCATCACATATCATAGCACTGCCCCACGATAGGTGCATCACTTCACCTGCATGTCTTCTTACCCTGATGAACCCATCACTCTGGAACAGGGTAAATCTGGACTCATCAGACCATATGACCTTCTTCCATTGCTACAGAGTCCAATCTTGTGTTTCTCTAACAAATTGCAGCCTTTTTCTTCCCAGTTAGCTTCACTGATTAGTGGTTTTCTTAAGGCTTCATGACTGTTCAGTCCCAATCCCTTCAGTTCTCTACGCACTGTTTGTGTGGAAATGCTTTTGCTTTCACTGTTAAACATATCTACTGGTCTACTGTTGTTTTTTTTTTTTATTAATTTGGTTTCACCAAACATCTAAGTGATCGCGGATCACAATCCTTCAGGATTTTTTTCCAGCCACATTTCTTTTCTTCGAAGATAATGAATCTCCATTATCCTTCCAGTTTTTAATAATCCACTGTATGGTTTCTAACCCAGTTTTGGTAGTTTCTGCAATCTTCTTGGGTGCATGCCAATGATTTGATCCTTTTGAAACAGGCTGACACCTTTTCCACGACCATGAGATATTTCGCTTGACATGGTTGTTTAAGAAATAGGAAGCAACTAATTGCACCAGTTTGGGCTTAATAATGACCAAAACATGCCAGTTAATTAATTATCCAATGGGAGGTTTATACCATAATTCTATATATATTTATTTATATTGTATCTTTTTTTTCTGCAAGTAAAGAACAGATTGAAAGTTTGGGTCACGGTTCTGTAACCTTGAGGTTTTGACTTCTGCTCTGCAGCACACAAAGTGAAACCCAGAACCTCCAGTTGGTCTATTAACAATCCACAGTCCTGACAAAGCCTCCTTTGTTTCATAATTAATGCAAACGTGATAACCATGACACTAAATGCTGGGTGAGCCGTACATCAGTGTCTGTGACAAGTAAAAATGAATGTTGCCATTCAACTGTTCATACAGCTAATGGACCCAATAAGACTGTGTTACTGAGCACAACACAAGGGGCCTTTGTGTCAGACTGATAAAAGCATACGGTACTGCAAATTTATGACACTGATACAGAATAGTTACCGTGTTATGGCTTTAACTGTTGGCCACACAGGAGAAAGTCCTTCTTATTGTGTAGGTTAAAGCTACAAGAGCATAGCTGCTCTTGAATCAACTGGGTTGACGGATTCAGCTACATATATTCTTCAATTTACTGTATTTGTATTCTGTATTTTTCAGGAGTTGTGACTTCACAAACATGTTTATGTGTGTTTTATTTAGAATCTGTGGGAGCGACCAGCAAAAGGTAGTGAATAAAACTGTCAAAGGTTGTGTACAAACAAAAGCGTGGATGTGCATCTGTTTTATGAAAGCCTTAGAGCTTTGTTAGAGCACATTAGGAGGCAAATAGCATCAAGAAGACCAAGGTGCATGATATCTCTGGAACAGCTGCATGGACCCACAGCCCAGTTGGCAAACTGTTGACAAGAAGACAATGAGTCACTCAAATCTGGATGAAACCAAATTCAAACTTTCTGTTCTACAAAATATATTGCATTTGTGGAAAACTAACCCTCCAGAACGTCATAAAGACTCCCTCATCAACTTTAAATATGATGGTGCTAGAAGCATTAAACAGAGTAAAACCTCTTCTTTAGCAGGGATATTGAAGTGGGTCTCTATTAAAGGAAGGTGGATAGAAGATAGGCTAATTCTGGGAGGAAAGCTGTTTGATAAGTTACAATAGAATAGTTCAAATCAAACCTGTCTCAGAATGGTCTAGTCAAAGTCCAGATCTAAAACTAATTGAGCATTTGTAGCAAGACTATCGTCTATTCATTTCAAATGAGAGAGAGAGAGAGAGAGAGAGACAGAGAGAGAGAGAGAGAGAGAGAGAGAGAGAGAGAGAGAGAGACAGAGAGAG
>JAUZNJ010112379.1:0-19978 GCA_034780135.1 Jordanella pulchra | reverse complement strand
AACTTAACAAAACAGTTCTAACTAATTAATTAATTCATTTGAAAATAAAAAGCATACCTTGCATCAGAGTTGCGTATGCGTGGAAGAAAACGTAGATGGGGTCATTTCTGTATTTCCTTTGAGCAGCTGCTGCAGAACTGACTGCATGATTAAAGTACCTTTCATAGCAGTAGTACTTGATCAAAGCCTGGAGCAAAACATTAAGGGTACAGAGGAGGGGCGTTAAAATCGCTAGCTAACGCAAAATGTAAAAACAAAAACTAAGGAAACGAGTAATAGAAGAATATTGCTGCTAACAAACATACGCCATCATGGTTCTACAGAAGCATTAGTTTAACATTTTTTATAATTTCCCCTGCTGTACTGTTTTCGCTTTTCTTCGCTTTTTCTTTTAACCAGTGCTATTATTAGCCAGCTTAGCTTACCAACGTTGTGTCTTCTTCCTCCATCTTGGCTTCAACGCGTAAAGTTGAGATGCTGAAGGGAGGCGAATAAACACTTAAGATGTTTAACGTTAATACAAATGTTGGAAATAATGTAGATATTGCTGTTGAATCCCTGTAGCTTTCGCCATCTTGTGCCAATACCTCAGCGTCAACTTGTAACTAGGAGACGGTAAAGAAAACGGAATGTAAAATATACCCTAAATAATGACTTCCAGGCTTTAATTCCTCCTAGGACGCCGGGGGAAGTATTTTTATTTTCTGACAGATTATAAAAACTAATCTGGTTTGAAGAGATATAGAATTTACATTTAACACTAATCAGAAAAAGAAGTTAATAGTTGAAGCATATGGAGAGCTTTACGCCACTGGTTAAGCCCTGACAGACAAAACTCAGCACATAGAACTACACGTAATTATAAATCGGTTGCGTCTTTTTAACTAAAGGGGGCGTCATTATCCTATGTTTGAATTTACCCTCTGGTGTCTTTGAATTAAGTGAATTGAAGATATTTGTGAATGTTACGATTTCTGATATAAATGAGAAAATGACTTGTAGAACCTATCTTGTATGTTTTTTGGCTGCCTTAATTGTGTAGGAAACGTTGTTTTTAAGTTGAGATTAAAAATAGCCTACATGTCACAGAAGTATAGCACATGCACCTATTAGTTTGTCATGTGGAGGGAAAGTATTGTTGGGTATTTTTTATTTAGACTAGATACTACAGAAACTGTAAGTAAGTATTTTGTGGAGTAATTCCGAAGTTTATTCAATTTCTATTTTTAAAGCATTTCTAATTTTAAAAAGAATGCATGGCAAAGGTTAGAGTAAGTATAAGTTACTTTGAATACATGTAAATAATGCAAATAGACTTCCTCGTTAAGTCCTGGTCTTGTCATTTGTTGTTTTTGTTTTTTTTTCTCAATAAAGAATATAGCCGTTTTTACAGTAGTCTTTGCTATGCACAATGGAAACAAATGTTTGATAACATGAGGACCAGTCTTATGTAATACCATCTTCAGCCTGATGTCCATAGTGTTGAATTCATTGTGCAACTGTTCCAACTGAGGGTTTTCCATGCTCTGTCAGGTACTATTTATCTCTGAGTCTGGCATATAATCAATATTCTCTGAAGATCAATTGGAGGGTAAATCAGGTTGATATTGAGCTTCATGCACAACAATGGCTAATTACTGTAGCACATAAGTTTAGTCACTGTTAAAATCGGTGATGGAGCTTTTTCTGATCCAAATTGAAGCTAAACTAGTCAGACAAACAAAAATTTTAAATACACATTTTACATAACAATTCCGTTATTAAATACTTTTTATTATTTTAAACAAACCAAAAAGATATTTTTAATCTTATATACACAGAGAATATAGTTTAAAATATGGCAGACAACTAAGGTGTTGTACTTAGGTAATAGCAATACATATTACATGAGTTGTTGCACTTTTAAAGAAAGCATGTTAAAAACCTATTAGATGAGGACAATGTAGCCATATCCTCTGGGGTTACGCACCAGCATTCTAATGGCTATATCCATTGTGGTTTGTACAGACTGTTATCGATCACAGCACCATGCCCAATTTACAAGCATCTAAACTGCTAATGAACTCTTATTTTAACTTTTAATCTGTGCAACTCAAAAATAAAATTTTGAAATCTGACTGATTTGAAAATGCCTGAGGAGAGATGCTGGTTTGCCCAACAGTTATTTCTTTTTCCAGTCGATTTTCAATGCAAGACATTTAAAAAAAAACTGTGTTTGTGTGTGTGTGTGTGTGTGTGTGTGAGTGAGTGAGTGAGTGAGTGAGTGAAGGCTAGGGAGTGTTTGAAAGGGATGCAGAGTTTTGTTTTTGTTTGAAAAGTCTGTCCTACTTATGTTTGTTGCTTTGAGCAGGAAATGAGATAATGTTAATAATTAGGAGATGGGGATAAAAAATGTATTCTTGCACATCTGACTGTGTGTGTGTTCATCCGTTAGCACCTTTAAAAGGTATACAGATAACTCTCCTCTGTCTAATATAATAGGATTTTCTGCCCATCTATCTGGAGTAAATGCAATTACAGAGCTGTTATGGGTAGCATTCTCAGGTTTCTGTTTGAAATGTTTTTTTTTTCTTTTTACTATGGCCTGTTCACATACCAGTGGCCACATAGAAGCCAAATAGACATATTTTTTTTTCATAAACTTGTCGGCATATTACTGCCCAGTATTCTGGACTTCAGCGGATGGGCATGGCAGACCGACATCCGACCTTCAACCCTAATGTAGTCGAACAAAGGAGTGTTCCATCATGTTGCCTGGCAACCAGTGAGGAGAGTCTGCAGAATCATTCTTGATTTAACAGCCATTAAAATAAGCAATATGTAACCCCACTTGTTGCCATTAGTGAGCTGTGAGTTCATTTAGGATTCATCTAGTAAAGTACGGGTGTTGGATCTCTTACATCATTATGAAGATAAGCTTAAGGAAAGAAAACATTATAAGAATACAAGACGGGAAATAAAAAAAATGTTTTGTTCAACCCACAATACTAGGCGCATCTTGGCAAACATTTTTTCAGGAACATCTCTGTCCAGAAAACAACAACTGAACCATACTGAATTAGGGTGTGGCAGAAATAGATAGCTTGAGTTTCATGATTTGACAAGATAACTGAAATAATAAGAACTTTGCCATCAGTCTCTCTATTACTGCTCACCGTGTGGTTCTGCAACCACATTTGGCAAAAGCAATGATGGACAATAACAAATATTTGGATAGTTCTTAATAATTCATGACATGCTCTATCCACTTAAGATGATAATAGCTTCCGGCAGGTTCGTGACAGCCTTCATGGAAAGTAGATCATGTACCAACATGTGCACTCACTGGAGAACATTTCAATTTTAGAAATCTGCATGTTGACAAGAAGTGATGCTTTTCTTTGAAAGCAAACATCTACATATTTTGTAATTCAAAAAAATCTATTAGTGAGGAAGTGGTAAGTAATCTCCATTTCCCTGGAAATTCACGGCAGTAATTTACTGTAAGCTGATCCATTTACAGTTTGAGTGCTCATTAATATCTTGAAAATGGGAGCTAAAAAGGTCAACATTTTACAATTTCTGAGATCTCTCTAATGCTGTTTATAGTTGGTTTGCTAAAAGCATTAAAAAAAGTTTACAGACCATTACTGTAAAACCTGCAAATTTAAACTGCTGCATCATTTTTCTAATGTACAACTTTCTGAAATCAAAGAAAATGGAAAGTTGTTCAGCCTTATTACCTTAATCCATAACTGCTCAATTGCAGTAAGTAGAATAAGTTTTGGTTCTGAAGTTGGTCATGTTAACCTGTTAATGCTTTTGGATTTTTAAAAGCTTGCGTTTTTATTATTAAAGACACAACAGCACAGCGACTCTCTAACAAGCAATGTAAGGCTGCCTTAGGGGCTAATATATTAGTGCCACCACTTGAGAGATTTACAAAGGCTGCAGATCAGAACTAAAGCAGAAATCACCGATTGGCAAATCTCCACTTGTATATTTTAACATTAATATTTGAGGAATTCAAAATTCATTCATTATCTTTATTCCATATATCTATAAATTACTGAAATCGGGTTTAACTTTTAAGTGGGACCTGGGTCATATTTCCCTAAAGCTAAATTCAGAAATCCCAGGTTAAGTGATAAAGCCAGACTCAACCCAGTGTGAGGTGTCCATCCAGGCCTTATTTTTTTCCACCAAAGCCAAGCCAGGCTCCACAGGTGCAGTTACATCAAGCCAAGTGTAAGTAATCAAGCTACATGCAGTTCTGCAGCTTTCTTCAAGAGACAATGATGTCAACCACAGATTTAACAAACAAAAGCCAATCGGTTAAATTGTTTTTTTTGCCTAAACACCCTAAAATACTCTCTCTTAACTGAAAAATGTAATGATTTAAGAAGTTTCTGTAATTTTTCTGAAATGAACGAGTACTAACCTAAACAGGCGAGACAAATATGGCAACATGTTCAGTTATCACAGTTTGTAGATTTATACATTTCTAACTTTTTGCTCAGTCCCTCTATGTTACAGAGGTTGAGATATTCGTCTTAAATGCAGGATACCTTGGATAATATCCCAATTACTTCATAATTATAACTTCATAATTTCATTTGAAAGATTTTATTAGGCAGCAGATATGTTTTTTCACTTTTTTTTACAACTTTCTTTTATTCCCAGAATTATATATTACTATGACTATCAGTTAATCATGTAACAATACATTTATAAAGTTCTAAAATTTCTTTTTGAGAAATGTATCCTGTCATGTTACATGAAATCTGCTTGATGTACATCTTCTGCTGTAAAAGGAAGGTTATGAGGATGTGTTTATTATCCTGTTAATGGAAAATACATACTTCACATGGTGCATTAAATACAGTCTTTGCTGAGATTTTCAGTATCCCATACCCTATACTGTACCTGAACATAACACCAGCAGAATATCTGAGCCCAGTGTAGATCATCTGTGTAATGATAAAACCATATTCTACCATAAAGTCTGTTCTGTCTGGTGCTAAACTGGGAGCCAGCAGTCTGCACAAGCAGCAGATGTCAACCTCTAGAAGGCGGCGATGCTAATAAAAGTAAGTATCATGAAAAATTCAGATATGGGCATTTTCTTATTCCCCTCAACACAGCAATAGTCTTTGAAATAATTTTCTATCAGACTTAGAACAACATCCATGTTTAAAAACACATCAAAGAGCAGAACAGTAAGCATTAAGTAAACAGTATAGGCCACCATAATAGTTTTAAATGATTAAAGTGCTTGACTGTACAAGCAACTGAAATAAGCTTTCTCCATAGGGTGGCTGGGCACTTTCTTCAGAGATAAGGTGAGGAGTACGGTTGTCTCGGAGTTGAGCTGCTTCTCCTGGCCATTGAGAGGAGCCAGCTGAAGTGGCTCGAACAACTTTGTCAGATGTCCGCTGGACGCCTTCGCTGAGAGGTTCTCCAGGCCCATCTCATTGGGAGGAGGACCAGGGGATGACCCAGAACATGCTGAAGGGACTAAGTCTCTCAGCTGGCCTGGGAGCACCTTGGGCTTCCCCGGCAGAGACGTGAGAGGGAAGTCTGGGAGTGTCTGCTGAGACCACTGCCCCCTGTAAACCGGTTTCCAGAAAAAACAGAAGACGAGTACAAGTGGAACTACCTGACTATGTAGCAGTATATATTAGTGTTTTTTATGTAGACTGATAGAAAACTACCACAAAATGCAGACAGGGTAACAACATTACTAACAAACCTCACTGCCTTAAAGAATAAACCATTTCTAAGACTTCAGCAGGGAGTGGGATGCTTTAGAAGAATATATATTTGGTTGGTCAGATACTCTGGCCCACAGTGCAGCCAAAATAGATGGCAGTAGTGTCTCTTACACACATTTTAGTTAGCAAAAATTTTACAAAATGATGAGTTTCAACTACTCTAATTAATTTATTTCAATGTTTGGGTTAACAGTCTTCCATTACTAAGGCTATTTGTTTTGGATATTTAGTGGCATCTTTTGGGATGATTTTGATGTGATGATTAGATGATCTTCCCTTCTTTGCCACCTAAGAACTGACCTGAGAAATATGCTTCAGGAACCATGGTCAATGATAGCCATAAACACCAAATTTAACAAAAAGCCTTCCACAAACAATTACCACTATTATAGCTGTAAAAGTGTGGGTTTGTTACAAAACATTATTAATGGGACATCCCTTGAGTTCAACTTGTGTATGAGGAGAAAATGCTGTTGAGTGCATCCGTTTTTGGTACAGACAGGTAGTATATGCTAATCGTAAGTAAAATCATCTTTATATTAGCCTCTAATTATACTTCACAATAAGAGAGTTTGTACTTATATTCTAAACATATTTGTTCATGTTTCATTTTGATGACCTGATAAGATATTTTAACATCAATAAACCATTTCATGTTAAATGAGAAATATATATTAATGAGTCCTGAATACCTTTTTGAATAAAAAAACCCCCTATAATATTAACCAGTTAGTTCTAGTCTGGCGTATGTCAGATATAGTCATTTGTTCATAAGCTATACATTTACTGCCTTATCAGAACAAGAGCAGCCACAACTTTAAGTACAACTTAATCTGGATCTAAAATATTAAAAATCTGATGTTATAAAGTTTTTACTTCATCATGTGTACAGGAATAATTAATGTTAGCAACAATAGCCATACATAAACTACAGTGACTAGCCCCAAGTGGGGTGCATCTTTTCAGGATGGTGATATATTGTAAACTCTGCATTTCTGTAATTCTGCAACTGTTATTCGAAAGCTTTGTCTTTTATCACTGTTTTGTTGTTATAATATCATGCTTATTTTTCTAACCATAAAAACAAAATAGACTAAAAGCAGAAAAAAGAAAATTGTAACTAGTGAGCATTTTCGTATGGAGTAACTGCAATAGCGGGGGACTAAATGTCTTAACAGAGCATTTTTAAAGAAAAAAAAACTAAGCAGCAGGAAAGCACAGGAAACCCCACTCTGCAATTTTCCCAACCATTCAAATACAGAATCAGTGTTAACTATTTTTTTTTCAATGAAGCAAATCTGTAGGCAGATTTGATATACTTGTAATCTTTATTTAAACCATTTACCTTTTCATAAAATGCACTATATTTTTCTGCCATGCAGTTTCTTTATACACTACAAACCAAAGGGATATACATAATAAGTAGAAGTTTATATGACAAAAACAATCTTTCACCGAGTACAAAGTGTAGCATAGTTTTTACCATGCAGAAAAATTACATATGTAAAACATCACACATACACACCCCACCCCACCCCCGCACACACACCAGACACATATAAGATTTAAGGTGGCAGTTGTAATAAACGATATAAAATGTAAACAGAGGCAGGAAATAGCAATGAGCACATGACATGTGTGATGCAATTTCCCTAAGATTCATCATAATATCCTGAGCCATCAAGTTCTTTTTTTGATAATTATTATAATAAAGATTGAGAGGTAAAGTGGAAAACAAAGTGTGTCCCCAATTCTACCAGATGTCTAACACATAATTCCATCATGAATAGTTCATATCCAAATGTCTCATTAAATACAACATAGCATATCAGTATAAGGTTTTGGTAAAAATGATTTTGACACTATTAAATGACTTATTGATTTCCTTAACAAAACACAAAACAAAGAGAACTGTATTTTCGAGTTGTCAAAGCACAAAATGGAGAATTAAAACAGCATTAGCTTCTGTGCAACATTCAAGAAGTTTTTCTTTAGGTAAATACTAAGGCAAATAGGAATTTCTGTTTTTTAAAACTGGTTTCTAATGAAATTGAACCGTCATGTGGTGACGGTGGCTCAGGAGGTAGGGGTTTGTCCTGTAACTCGTGCATTGCTGGTTCTAGTCCATTCTAGTTGTTGTGTTCTATAGCGAGACACTTCACCTGCCTTGCTTGCTGTTGATGGTCAGAGGGCCTGGTGGCACCAGCTGTATCGGAGCCTTGCTTCTGTCAGCCTGCCAAAGCGCAGCTGTGGCTGCAGTGTAGCTTACAACCATCAGCAGGTTAATTACTGATTGTACTTCCCAGTGCTTTGGGGTCCTTAGACTTGATAGTGTGCTGTAGGAATTTAGGCCATTTACTTTTTTTTAGCCATAAAGCTGTGCACAATGAACAATTTTCATTATATATGTGTTCAACCCGAAGGGCATACAACATTTTTTTCAATAAAAAGCAAAAGGTGCAACTGTTTTTTTACGCATAAGTATTACTGTCCTGATCGGGATTAACAGACACATTCAGTGCTCAGCTTTGCAGCATAAAACATGTTAGCCTTGAATTAATCCCTGTTCAAAATAGCACTCTTTGGCATGCATACCAGTGGAGAACTTTCATGCAGAATTTCATGAACTTTAAAGTTTTTTTTTTACAAACTTTTTTTTTAGCACTATAAGCAATTAAGGCTGTTTTTAAACCATTGTATTAACTCCAGATTAAACTTTAAAGAAATAAATTCAAAGTGTAAAGAGTTATAAATAAAAGCATCAATGTGACAAAATAAACAGAGAAATAACAAATACCTTCCAGCTTGACAGCATTACAAAAAATGATGATATATAACAGGAAGGATAGAGGCATTACCTGCAATAGAAATCATAGCAATAATTAGTGTCTTTAAAAACATTTCAAATAATTGTACCAATATTTGCAAAAGTGTCCAAAGGAAGGGATTCCCATTCAAAAGTTGTAAACATTTTTGTCATTATTCCAAGATTTTGTAATGCACTTTCATTTTTCTTTCACTTGTTTTGCTCTCTGATGTCTTTGCTATCAACTTCCTTTTCAGTTTCATCCTTTTTATGTTCACTGTTCCCATTTGGTGTCACACTGTTACTTGAAGACTGAGAGTCCTTCAAAGGTGGCGGTTCAGCTTTATCGGCAGTCGATACTTCTTTAGGTTTTTCTGTGATGTGATCTCCTTCGTCAGGCAGCTGTTCACTCTCCTCATCATTAGCAAAGACCGCATCAAAAATCTTGGTCCTAGTATAACGTCTGAAAGCTCTTTGAATCACAGCAGCCGACATGTTTTCCTGTTTGTGGCGAAAGGTGGTTGTGATGGGTTCATACGACACCTTGGACGGATTTGCAGCCATGAAGCGCTCTTCCATCTGGGCTCTGAGACTGTCCATATCCTCACTCTCACCCAAAACACGTTTTGTAAAGGCGAATAAGATATCAAGGCAGTGAATGCGGTCACCACTCACAACTGGTAGATTCATAGAGATGAGCTCAATTTTGTTAGGCTTGGGAATGCGTAGAGGGGGTGTTAAAGCATCTGCGAAGTCCGACAGCATGTTGTATTTAACAAACTGCGTAGCAAGAGGGTCGAACTTTTCCCAGACCTCATAAAATATTTCAAAGTCATCCTCACTTAATGGTTCAGTGCTCTCCTCAGTGGCCACACCAAAATTCTCAAGTATGACTGCAATGTACATGTTTACCACTATAAGGAAGCAGATAATTATATAACTCACAAAGAAGGCAATTCCCACAGCAGGATTTCCACAGTTTCCTTTAACGTTATTACTTCCAGGATGCTCAAATTGAGGATCACAATCCTGATCCTTTTCTGTGTTGAGTATGGGAGCCAGAAGGCCGTCCCACCCTGCTGATGTGGTAATTTGAAACAAACAGATCATGCTGTTTCCAAAGGTCTCAAAATTAAAAAGGTCATCAATGCCTTTCTCCCTCTTGACATGTGCAAAGTTTGACATGCCAAAAATGGCATAGATAAACATCACCAAGAATAGCAAAAGGCCAATATTGAACAATGCAGGAAGTGACATCATCAAGGCAAACAAAAGTGTCCGGATTCCCTTGGCACTTTTTATAAGGCGGAGGACACGGCCAATTCTAGCCAGTCGAATCACTCTGAACAGTGTTGGAGAGACAAAATATTTCTCTATCATATCTGCAAGACACATGCCTGCAGAAAGAAAGACATTGTCAATAACGCTGGCAAAAAAGCAAATGTATATTTATCTAAAAAATAAAGTTAATTTGCACAGAACAGAATCCAGAGGATAGTCTTACCGACAATTGACAGGATGACAACAATGAAATCAAATATATTCCAACCGTTGATGAAAAAGTAATGGCGAAGTGCAATCATCTTTAAAAAACACTCTCCAGAGAAGATGACAATGAACACTATATTAATATTCCTAAGGGTATTTTCCTTTTCAACAGTCTGTTCCTCTGTTTCCACCATCATGGTCACCATATTTAGCCATATAAGAACCATTATTATAATATCAAAAGCTTGTTGTGTGACAAAATCAAAAATATATCCTTGAAACTTGTTCTGAAACAGATAAATACATAGAAAACAGATAGAAAAAAATACATTTAGCAATAGGAAAGTTTGTATTTCCAAAAGAGACATAATTCACTTGTTATTCAAATTAGAGGTCAAACAGTGCAGCTTTCTGTGAATGCTACAATCAAAAACATAAAGATAATGTCATTTTTTTTTCAGACAGCACATATTTATGATCAGGGTGCTAAAACTTTTGCAGATTTTGCAGGTTTCCTTTATTTTTGGTATAGAAACCTGCAATTACACATATCAGATGTTTCCTGTAGTTCTTGATGGGGTTTCTGTACCATACAGACCTTCTCCAGATCCATCAGGTTTTGAGTCTATTACTGGGTAATACATACTTTCAGCTTCCTCCAAAGATTTTTTTTATTAGGCTTAGGTTTGAAAACTGACTAGGCCTCTCCAGGTCCTTGAGAAGCCCTTCTATAGTTGTCCCGAATATTTGTTTCTGGTCATTGTCTTGCTGGAAGATTCCGCCACAACCCATCTTGATGGCTCTTACTCAGTGAAGGCGGTTTTCGGCTAAGATCTCCCAATACATGGCCCCATCCATCATCCCCCCCAATACCGTGTAATCATCTAGATCCATTTTCAGAAAATTATTCCCAAAGAGAGATTTACCTATTTCCATCCTCCCTTCAGTTGGGATGGTGTTCCTGGGGTTATACTCATCTTTATTCTTCCTCCAAACAGAGCGAGTGGAATTTAGACCAAGACCTCTATTTTTTTTCTCGTAAGACCGAATGATCTTCTAGCATTCCCCCCTCTGGATCATCCAGATGTTCATTGACAAACATGCACTGGCTGAGGCAGGGTGACCTTGAGTGTGCAGCAGAGTATTCTTTGAGACTGTTCCCAACTCTGTAATTCCAGCTGATTCCTCACCTTCCTCATAACCTTGCCAAGACCGAGATAGAATTATCATTGTATTGAACTTCATTCATTTACCTATAATTGCCTCAACAGTTGTTGTCCTCTCACTGCGTGCCTATTTTTTCTACAGCCTATCCCTGCCTTGTGCAGGTCTACTGTTTTTTCTCTGATTTCTTGCAACACTTCTATGGTCTTGACCAATATGGCTTGAGTTTGACTGAATGTGTATAAAAGTGTCTTTTATATAGGTAACAAGTTCAAACAGGTAGTTTTAATACAGGAAATAAATAGAAAAGAGGGTTTCTCAAAGAGGAACTAAAGGGCTTGTGAGATGTAAAATTCACAGTGGTTGGTTGGTGATCAAATACTTACATCATCCAATACAATACTAATTAATGACCTAAAAATCATCCCATGTGACTTTCTGGATTGTTTTAAAATTAATGTACTGACAATCAGTAAATAACTTGTAACTACTTTTCTTCTCTAGGAACTAGCACTATAGCTAATTAGTTTGTAAAAGACAGTAATGTGGTAGTCATTACTATGCTTTAAGCAGATTCATTATTCGTTACTTTACTTGTTCAAATAAGGATTATAGTTTCATGGTGTGAGTGTATGTGACAGCAATGGGCACATGAAAGCGCACGTGTAGGGTTAGGGTAGTAGCAGTAATGCACAACTTCAGCGTGAGCACATTCCTACAGAAAATAAAACAATCACTGAAGGCTAAATATTCCTGTGATTTATTTTTATATGTGCAGGAACAAAGACTTTATAAACATCGGTTAAGTGTTTTTATGTAAAGAAGATTTGCATATCATCTCAGCACTGACTGATAGATGTTGCCTTAAGCAACACACATTCTTTACTTTCTCAGGGCTATAATGATTTTACTTTTACACAGTTTAGTTTTCTAGTGCAAAAATCCTGGGATCATGCAGTCCTGCTAGGGTTTTTTGTCTGCAATACTGTAACCTCTGTTTAACTATATAGCAAAGTATTTATTTTATTTTCATTAAATTGCATGAAAAGCAATTTAACACATTAGAAGGATTATTTTTCAGCCTCATACACATATACACCCAATTAAATGCTGACAATCGCAAAAATATGAAGTTCTGAAATTTTTTTTTATTTGATCATAAACAAGAAACATCATCGCATCTCCATAGTCATATTGCAACTCACTTGTCAAACCACACAAACAAAAATAGTGCAGACTAGTTTTTGATTTTTTCAAATGTGCAGACTTTTTAATTGGTTGTTTCATGCATTAATTAATAACAAACACCTTATACTTAATTGACCCTTCATTTCTATTTAAAATTCCAATAACAAGAACACTTCCAAAATTCTTCGACATTTTAAAATATAAAAATTAACAGCATACTTACTTTGGCTAGTAACAAGTTACTTTCACTGAGCAGTAACGGAGTTACTAACTTAGTTACTTTTTTGTACTTAGTTACTAGTAACTATAACTAGTTATGTTTTTAAGTAACGCATCAATACTCTCAAAGAAAGAGCACCTATGACAAGAACTACCAACTTTTTTATTGGTTATAAGTGGGAAAACCTGAATAATCGGCAGTGTATCAGATGCTTGTTCTACCAATTGTGTATTTAGGATTTCATTTTTTGTTTTCTAATATCATGTTCCTTACACAGTATTTTGCTCAGATTCCCCCAATAAAGCCTCAACCAGGAAGGAAGGAGGAAATGCCCTTGACTAAAAAGCTTTTATAGATGTGTTGTTGTAGGCACTATAGTTGAAGGCTTGTATACTTCCTTAGGTGTTTCTAAAAGGTAGTTATGTAATTCTAAAACACAGATAAAATAAGCTTATATGTTGTACTCATTTTAAATTTGACATGCACCTTTTCCTGAATCTTTTACCCTTGTATTTAAATAAAACTCCTTAGTGCACTTCTTCCCTTGAAGACTTTATCCGTGTAGTTTAGCTTTGGAAAACACACAGAGAAACACAGAAAGAATTAACTATGTGTGTGTAAACTAACGCGTTGAACGTTGTGAATTTGTACATTTAATTTTTCTTATGAAACCCCTTTTATTTAAGTGAACCTTACCCTCTCTAGCCTACATCCAGTCATAACAGTAAGCTCATGTATGTGTCCTCTACAATTAAATGAAACAACTTTTAAACATGATCATTATTGATTAAGTCTACAGTAACCCTAATTTTATGTAACATAATTTTCTATAACCCTCACTAGGAATCTGAATATGCCTATTTTAAATAACTATAGAGTGCTTTTCTACTGTTGTAAATTTTATTTCCCCATACCGTATAGTTTTTAATGTTCATTGTAATATCTTTTACCTTCCTCTACTATTACAAGCTTAATTTGCCTTTTACTTCATTTGTGGTAAATCCGAATTTCCCCAACTGGGACAAAAGAGTCCATTTCTGAAAAACCCTCAAAATTGTAAGGAGGTAATCAACAACATAAAAAAAAAACATGTGAGTACAAACAACAGAATGATAGAGTGCTTCGTTAATGCAGGTTTGTACAGTTAAAAGGATAATTTGTGCTACTTTTGTTACAGAGATTTTCAAGATTATATTTTAGGTCACCCAGAGGTTATCATCTCCCTATTAAGCTCCAAACCAAATCAAAGTGATTTATTTTTTAATGCTACTTCAGTGCAGATGTGTGAAGGTAAAATTGTTGTTTATGCAGCTTTGGTTTTTAAGAATCATTTTTCATTTTGGCCGAAGACGTCACCATGGGACCCAATGTTAGTGCTGCGCTCGCTTCTGAATATAAAGTTATTGTATAGCTTTATATAACTGGGATTGGCTCTGATTATAACAGTGGGCATGTTAACCTTATCTAATGGATAGAATGATAGTTTCACAACATTTAGTAGTTCACCAGCTTCCCAAATCCTTCAATTTGGATTTAACATTACCCCTGGCAGCACCATAGCATTTCCAGTCAAAATCTTGCTATCTGCACTTCACAATAAAAGCATAGGTAAAATGTAACATTAATCCACATTACTGCTAAATTATCGTCTGGGCAAGACCATCAATTTTTGCAAAAATCCTGGAACCACTGAAAAAGTAGACCACGTTGGTTCATCCAGAGCTGCGTCTGGATGAAGGTCAGATTGGTACTAGCCAGGGGAGAGAGCACCAGTGCTGGAGGTATAGGAGGATAACAAACATTTCTGCTAGGGCTAAATTTTAAACAACCTTTTTGAAAAAGACACCAAAAAGAGCATTCCTTATTTTATGTTTTTTTTTCTTACATAGTTTTCTCTATATTCCATTTTGACTGAAAAAAATCAAAGTCTTTACTGCACTTCTTAAGCCTACATCCTTGTGAGGTTTGCAAAGGGACGGTGTGTAAACCAACCACTCTTACCATGAACACCGCATTTGGTGTGAATGCACCTTTACGTCATAACACTTGAGGACATCAATCAATCAAAAAAGAAATTACATTTCTAGACTGTCAATACATTGTTTAATATAAAAAAGTAAAAATTGAAGATAGAAAAATGAAACAAACCGGGTAATTACACACTAGAATGAAAAGAAAATTAAAAAAAAGATTTGCTTAAGAAATATTAGATTTACAAGCTTCATTTGAACCCACACTTGGCATGACATCCAAACATAGTGACACCCTCTGGCTACAGAAAGCATGTTGTAGATGTTTTGTGGTCATACTTCAAAATAGAAAGTTAAATGAAAAGCTAACTTATGCTGTAAACGCCTTATACATCCCTGAAACTGATTTTGATTCTTCAAAAATATCGCTTAACTTGGCCAAATGAAAAAAGAGGGTAAGTTCTAACTCATATTTACTTACCTCTGGCCTTGGGATTGGCTTCTGGGGCTTCTTTGATCCCAGCTTTTTCATAGCATTATAGTATTTCTTTTGTTCATCTGTCATGAAAATGTCTTGACCTCCTAAGTAAAGTGGGAAACAAAGAATATTAAACTAAAGCAAAAACATAAAAAAAAGATTAGTTTTGAAATAGTTAATACTTATCTTTCTCTTCTGTTGATTAAAATTGTCTATAATGACACCGATGAAGAGATTGAGAGTGAAAAAGGCCCCAAATATGATGAAACAAACAAAATACCAATACATGTTCAAGTTGATTTCATATTCTGGCTGTTCCTCCACCTACAAAGGGGACAAAGATACAAAAAATTAAATGTGAATTATAAAAGTAAGAGCCCCTTAGGTTTTAGATAAGCATTTACACTTGTTGATATACATTTCATTGATATAAATGCTTTACACACAATATATAAATTTTCTACAACAGGGCTCAGGATGGATCCCCATGGACAGGTTAAGACGTAATTCCACATTATTAAATGGCTTTTAAATCCTGCCACCTCTAGTTGTTAAGCAATAGAGCTAACACCATGGGCACCTTGTACCCAATTTTAGTAGAACCTCTTATATTCAAAAAAGTCTAGACAGAATATTAGGCTTACAGCTCTCAATGGCTGCTATTTCTTTATTCATAACCTCATGCACATTTTTCTAACGTAAGAAAATGACAACAATGTCCATATTATACTTTATTGTAAAGTTTTACCGTATTATATTTAACATATAAAACAAAGTTCCAAAGAGGTAAGTCATGACGCCTCTGCCATGAAAGGTATCATCTGAGGCAATGATATGTGTGCAAGCAGATTGTTGAAGAGCATCCTTTATGACTAAAATCATGATAAATCTCTGAACCAAATATCTTGCAAATAAATAACAACCTGCTGAATGCCAAATTTGTGAATTTAATTTAGGATTGGAAGGTGGAGAAAAAACATGAAATGTAATGAGACAAATTTTTTGTCCGTTTCTTTTCCTGACCGATTGTAGCTTCATTGCCAACCAAGTAGTTGAATTTATATTCTCCCTGGATATATAAACGGATAAGAAATGGAAAATAAGAGCCCAGTGTTAGAAATGGAACTTAGGGAGTGCCAGTCTAGATATCGTTCTGTAAGTGCATCTTAGGTACTAAGTGCAGTTTCCTTTCCAAATGCAAGGTGAGGTAATGGAATCCAGAAACAACAAAAAGATCTTAGGAATAAAAAAGTACAACCTGAAATAAATATTCAAAAATTCAAAAAAGTTATCCTTTAGATTGAAATAGTGTTGTTCACAAGCATTGTGTTTGATTACTACAATTGTAATAGTCTTGGTTGGACATAATTAGTTTTGAAAATGGTTTTCTCTAAGAAAATGCTTATACTTTCTGTGTATTGTGATTTCCAGAGCTTTAAGCTGCTCTTTAACATAGATGTGAGTCAGTCTGTTCCAGTTTAAGTGTATCGCCGTTACAAAAAGAAAAAGAGAAATAACTAAATTGGGTAAAAATGGCCACAAAGACAATAAACAAATATTGGGATTTTTAATTAAAAATCTAAATATAGGCAACTATTCAATATGAAAAAAACAAATTACTCATATAGGTAATTGCAATATTGGAGGATTTAGAAAGGGGATTTGATAGATAGAAAAAGAATTATTGCAAACTAATGAGGGGACCCTGTTGTGTATCATTCTCTTTGACAGTATAGTACTTCAAACTACTATAGTTATTCAAAAAAACTTGAAGAGAAACAGATTCTTATCAATGGGTCAGATACACAAAAAAGCAAAGAAATTCTGTTTGGTAAATCTGCTGTTACAATTCTTTTTAGAATTATTATTATTAAATAAGATCCCAGTTAATATCAAAAGAAAGCGTTTCTAGTTTTTCCTTAAATGGTGCCAAATGTCAGAAAGGCTGACATTGGAGGACCTGAATGTATTGGAAGCAGGGAAAAGAATGAAATCAATAAAAACAACTAAGATGCGAGAGGCATTTGGCGGCCCTCACAGCGCAGCGCAACTGAAGAAGCACCAATCCAGTAATTCTACATTATAAAAGACAACGGTAAACTTCTTCCAAAGGTATCTTAGTCTAGGAACACATTAAGTTGATAAAGTTCGCACCAGTTTTCAGTTTAAGAGGACGAAAGAGAGCCTGTATTGTTAGCTGCAGTACAAACTCAGCGGAAAGGTTCTATACAAAAGTAAATTCCCTGAATGCAAGGTAAATAGTCAGATTCATTCCCATGTAGGTGTATCTGGAAACACACGGCGCACATTTTGTGCATATGTAACAAGCAGGGACCAAAAATGCTGCAGCAATAGTTCTGCTGAAAGTTAAATAGATTAAATTTAAAAATACTATTGATCACATAGTATTAATACAAATATTGATCACAAAGGGATATCAACAAAACCATGTGTTTCTAATGGGGAATGAGCATTGATCTGTTATCGAAATGATCACAGCACTGTTATTTCTCATCTTCATTTGATAAAATGTGGCTCAATGATCTGTGTATTACTGTGTTGTCAGGTATACCGTACCATTAAGATGCTGTCAGTTGTCTTTAACAGTTGCCTAGTTGGGATTATTGTTTGACAGTTTGTTGGTTTCTGCCCTTGATGGCAAAATCTTTAAACTATAGGCTAAAGAAAGAGTGTACATGTGACTTTCACCGTCAGGGGCAGGCTGGATCTGCAGGAATCCATCCCGTCCCCGAAGCTAGGAGTCACGTGGATCCTAAAGTAGGGTCAATGTGACAGGACTATCCCAGCTTGTCCTGGCTGACTAAGCAGAAGGACATGACAAAATGATTGGTCCTGATCTGCCTGATTTTTTAAAACAAACAAGCTATGCAGTTTGTAGGGTTTACTTTTGTTGAAGACAGACACCTCCTTGCCTCCTCCTTTGAGAGGGAGGCTGTCAGTCACAGCACAGCAGAAAAACACTGACATCCGAAGACAAGGGGAGGAGCAGAGAGAGGGAAAGGATAATAAAGAAAAAAGCTTGGCCCTGCTGTAAATTTATATTTTTTACTTAGAGTAGGAGAAACCATAGAGGCCAAAAAATCAAAACACTAGAATAGCCTATCCAAAAACAACTAGTTAAAAACATATTTGTTTCCAGTGCCGCCTCTGGCCAAATTGGGGCCCTAAGCAAAATGTTATTTGGAGGCCCTTGAAACAAAGAAAAAAAAAAAGAAAATCAACCTGAAAAATAATTAAATAAATATTAAATAAAAAACGTCAACCTGAAATACATTTCTTAAAAAAATAACATAAAATAAATAAATATGACATAAAATCTCCACCCTGAAATGAATAAACATGAAATAAAAAAACTTCAAGCTGAAATATATATTGACACTGTGGTGGTAAGACATCCAGATGAAAAATCCATAAAAGCAGATTAAGATATGTTTAGGTCTTAATGGTAAACCAAATCATAAAATTAGTGTAAATTATGGCTTTAAAAAAGATTCAGAAGCAGTTAATGCAATTACTACTACAACAACTACAGCTTATTCTACCTCTACTACTACGTTTACTAGTAATAATAACAATAATAACAAGAAAAATATTAATAAGAAAATCAATAAGAAAATTGTTACTTCCACTACCGGTACTTATTATTATAGACTACAATACTATTAGTACATGCGCCACTACCCACAAACACATTTTCTGTGCTTTTCCAGACTGCCTTTACTTATAACCAACTTGTTTTCTGTAAGAACAGATGGATCTTAATCTTTCACATTTCTGCATTTGTGACTTCCTTTTCTTACATCCCATTATTATTTTAACGCTAAATTTACAAAACTTAGCCACACTGTTTCTTAAATAACTAGATCTTACTCAAAAATCTGACCTTCCTACTCTAAAACTGCTAGGCTTTGCTTCTCTGAGCTCTAAAACATTATCACCAAATCACCACTCAACTGGATACCCTTGATCACCGCTGGGGAAAACCTTTTTTTATTTTCTCCCTTTTATCTATTTGTATTTTATACCTCCTCAATAGCCCAGCGGCTTAAATGACATCCTCTGTGATCAGAGGACTGGGGTTCTATCCCAGATGTCAGAACTACTTTACCCTCTTAATAATTACTCCCCCCTTCCACTGAATTATACCCTATTTCTATTAATCCATTAATATATATATTACCATTTCAATTTTTAAATAACTCTAAGGTTACAGAACATTTGATTTTACTCCACCTTATTTACTAAACCTACTAATGATTTTAATTGCTACTCCCCTCCCTGGTTCACATACAATTAACCCTAAGGGCACAGGACACCCAGCGTTTTCCCAAGACAAAACATTAATCCTTAATCCTTATTTCAACAAATCTTAACTTTTTTATCACCCTCTCTGACACCTTACAACTACCCTGAGGTCATAGGATACCTGACTTATCTCCAGTACAGAACCCTGATCCTAATCCTTATCTAAAATGCCAACACAGTGACAATAAACTACCAAGAGTCATTTTTTATCACCTACCCTGACCTCTTATAACTAACCATAAGGTCAAAGTAAATTCAACATAAAACCTTATCCTAATTCTTACATCCAATGCCACCATTAACTAAACGTGAAGTCACAGAATACCCATTCACCTCCTTTCTCAAAAGTCTGGACCAAACTCCAACTCACTCTACTAAGCATAGCACAAAAAAAACTGCATTTGCTCCACAAACACATGATTGAGCCCAAGAGCCTCTTGGAAAAGTCATACACACCACACAACCTACAGTCCTGCTCACCATTATTGGCACCCCTTCATGTTTTGCTTAGCTGAGTGAATATTTTCTGAAGGAAATTCATCAAGTGAAACAACATTTTACTGCTGATAGCAGGCATGATTGAAA
>JAUZNJ010112368.1:0-19979 GCA_034780135.1 Jordanella pulchra | reverse complement strand
CGCGAGCGAGCCCCGGCGCCAGCCAGAGAAGGGGGAGCAGGACGAGGGCAATGGGCTCCTGGGAGAGGGAGCAGTTCAGACCCCAGCCTGAGAAAACCCTTGTGCCCCCCCCACACACACACACACACGGTGGTTGGTCCTGGGGATTATCAAATGATAATAATTATTTTCTAAGTGAAATTAACCTACCCTAAGTGCAATTTTTTCTCAGAATAAATGCCTCAGGCCTCAGATTATTTTGGTATAAAATAGAAGTAAACAAGCAACGTCATAAAAACCGAGGAACAAACCAGGCAGGTCAAAGCTAAGCTTATCGGCCTAGATTTTAAATGCTAAATGTTGTAATCGACTATACATCACATTAAAACATACCGCCTCAATCATGAGATGTGGTAATGCTTTATCAAAGTAAAGACAAGGAAGCTGCTTAGAGTTTCCTGTGTGAAAAATATGCATAAAAACATAAAAACCTATAAAACGGGAAAAAGATGAAGGTGAATGTTCTAAATCCATTAGGACAGCAACCCTGAACATATGGGCAGGGCACCGATAGAAGGGTTTAAATTAAACTGTATTTATAAATAAAACTGCTCCAGTTAAATTTAAGACCTAAATCCAATTTAGAATCTGTTGTAAAGGAGATTTTACAGATCTTCGTTCAATCTGAGGTAACTTGTGGTATTATGCAAAAGGGAACGGGTAAAAACGTCAGTCCTTAGATGTATAAACCTGGCAGTACCCTAAAACCTTGCATTTCTAATTGTAGTAAATACAGGTTTAATAAGGAATGGACTGTATGTTTTCTGAATTTATATGTGAAAGAAAATGTAGACAATAAGCTCCATTTTTTTTTTCTCTGTACACTTTCCACTACTTTGTCTTTTCCTTTTAGACAGGATCTCAATCAGACAAAGTGACATTTATGTTTTTTTCTGTTCATACCTTTGCAAGACATTGTCAACTTTTTTTTTTGCTTGTGTGTTTATTTTTTTTAAACAGCTTATAAGTCAGGTAAATAATAATTCAGGCAATAGCAATATGTCACTTACAACCAATATCAGCGCAGTCATATAACACTGCCTTGCTGAAGCGATTTCTTTTCTTAGAGCAACATTCATCAATCAGGCAATACAACAGCTGAAGCTCTTTAAGTAGAGGTTGTGTAATGCATTTTGGGATTTCTGATTACACAGAGAAAATGCTTTAGGCAATAACAAACATTCATCATTCAATGTTCATTTACCTTTTTTTGACTGCACTCTCATCTTTTAGATTCCTCCCACCACAGAAATCCTGTCTTGCTAAAACATACCCTAAGATGATCTATTATTTCCCTGAAAAAATGTAAAGGCTTAATATACTTAATGTAGTCTTATTTCTGAATACATTTTGTGTTGTATCCACTGAACATATATAATAAGCCCAAATAAGTGCTTTATGTGGGAGCTATTATGCTTATAGAGTGATTAATGCATCCCCAATGATGTTTAGAATTTGCATTTACTGTACCTGTAGGTGTTAATACACATTTTAATTGCTTGACATAATCACAACCCTAGAAGAAATGAGTTTTGGCTTTTTTCTCTGTTTTTGTGTTGATAACTCACAAGTTATCTATAATAATGTTTTTTTTTAAGGTTTCTAGTTTGGCAATCTTAATAACTAGCCATGCTCCTCTGCTGAAGATTATAATGAATAGCTTAGAACATTCACATTACTTGTAGCCTAATGGGAAATCAATCTAGAAACACAAAACAAGGGATGCACAACATGCATTCATACAAAGTGGACTTTGGATGAACTGCAATGTAGATCTTGGCTTGTCTCATAGATACTCCCAAGCTGACTTTACAGATAGGAGCTGAGTTTTGCCTCAGGCGATAGGCTTCATCAAGACAGATGCCTCATCAAGATGACTGGCAAATGCTGAAGAAGGGCTTTACTTGCTAAGGACGAAGAAACAGAGACTAGACATTTAGAGCATAGGATTCTTTCTCAGCTACATCCATCTTCCTCGAAACTCAATTGTGTAGATTAAAGCACTTCTAGTTTCGTCCAGCACACAGTGATAATATCTCACTTTCTTGTTTGTAGCAAGAGGCAGCTGTTGACTCTACAGAATTGTAAGAAGGATGCATTGCCGTTACACATCTCAGCTTTTCTACACAACGATCCAGACAAGAATGAGGTAACAGCTAGAAAAGCTAAGCCTTCTTCATCATGCAGTTAAATGGTGCTGGACCTATAAAGCTTTTCCAGCATGAAGGCAAAACATTGTGAAGCCTGGAAAATTAGCTGCCTCACAGCCCCCAATTACCAGGGTTCTCACTTTGCAGCACTTAAATGTCCATGAACATAGCAATAAACAGTTAAGATAGCCATATGACCTTTTCTCTTTCATTTAGTCCAAACCAACAGAGAATGGGCTTAAACTCAAACACTTTGGCAAGTATCTGAATAAACCCAACCTATTTTTCTTCTCATGAAGAAGATTCAGTGCTCCCAATTCGATTCAAAAATCACCTAATTAGTAAAATGGAGTAAATCATTGTGTAGTTTTCCAAACATAGCTGTTCTGCAAGAACCTTGTAGGTTTGTTAAGAGTACTCAAGTGATCAAAGAAGACAATGAAGAAGAAGAAACCTAAATGGATCAGAGGTTCTAAGGTTTAAATTTGGGCTCAGATCAGAAAACAGAAGAATCACAGAAATCCAAGTTCATTGATTAAGAGCTGCAGAAAACCACAGCTCAGGTGATAAACTGTCAACAAGAAGAACCTACTCTTTCACTCTGCTATTATAGCTTTTACAAGAGACAAACAAGAACAATTTTCATTGTTGAAAAGAGCACACGCAACACCAGTCCTGAACTAGACCTTTCATATCTATTTGTAAAATGCTGTGCTGTAGAAACCCTCAACTACTTATTCCCCTGAGACTGAACAAAGGTAGTCGATGGCCAAGTCATCCTATGGGGTTGTATCTGATCAGCGAGAGCAGAAGGCTTGGTGGGGGGGGGGGAGTGGAGAGGTGCCTTGAGATAAATATAGGCCAATGCTGGGAAGAAATTGTTAATTCCTTGAAAAGGTTTGAGACAAGTGCAGAGGCTCACCTTCCAAAATGACATTACCTTTGAACATAGTTTCAAGGCAACAATGTAAGGGTTTTGATTATGGAGCTTAAGCCGCTTTGCATCAAAAGACTCAACAGAAATTTTGCTCACTAGATGTGCAAAGCTGGTAGAGACATAACCTAAAACATAAACATAAAAAAGCATCCACCAGTTTTAGAATGATAATTCAGGGAAACAAAAATTGCTGGTGATTACCCCTGTAAAAGACATTTGCTGAGCATCCTGATCAAAAATACCTAAATAATCCCTATAAATAAACACCTTGTGTTTGTTTATATGAAAAAATACAAATTAAATACATGCAGAATTATGGTTTAGATTGAAAAGAAACAAATGTATAAGTTTCCCTTCTACAGTAGGTTTTGACTATTTAAATGTACAAATCTGTATAACGTTTACCATTTAAATGAATCTAACAGTGCAAAAGGCCACACAAACATTTTATGATCCTAAAGGCACGCACTACTGGATAATTCCATTAGATTGATCTATTGTTTTGACATCCCTGGAAGAAACACCTTCCATCTATTTAATAGTATGCAGAACAATGGTATTCATTACTGGAAGTAAGTAGGGACATTGGGTACATGTAAAAGTAAAGCATATACCGTAAGTGTATAGCTATCATCTCTGTGAAAGCATTTAGATGAGTATCTTCTGATAATTTGAACCACTGAGGATGTGCAGACAGCTGGAAGTCTGTGATAGGGTCTTGATAAAAGATAAGATCCGGAGTGCAGCATTGTAGTGAAAGCATAAATCTAAAGAGAGATGAACGATACGAGATACTGCCAGTTCAGCAGATGACACTTGCTACTTGTTTAGTCTGCATTATGCCAGATTTGTTGCCTAAAGTTGATGTGTGGTATTTGCATGCACACTTTCCACAGACCAAGCTTGGAGTAAATATATGGTATAAAGAATAAAAGTCTAGAACCATCTGTCCATCCAGACAATGGTAAACTCACTCAAAAGGCTTGTATTATATTTTACTTATGGCAGACATAGCTGTTAAACAAAGCTCAGTGGTTTCTAAATGCATGTTAACTATGGAGGAAACATTTGGTCATTTTCAAAGCTTTTTGCCAAAGCGTTTAGCATTTTTCCATATCCCAACAACTTCAGTCACCCAATTCACTACCTGAAAGACATTATAAAGCTAAGCTACACACAGAATGATGTTTAAAGCCTTTGTTTCTATTAATTATCATCTTTTTCAGCTAACTAATTAAAATCCCAAATATAAGATAAGAATATTACAATAAGCTGGTAGTAAGGTATTCTGATATTGATAAATCCTACTATATGTGTCATGCTGGATGGAGATGTGCCAGCAGTTAAAAATTGTAATCTAATCCTTTTTGTGTGTGTGTCCTGTTTTGGAAAAATAGCTCAAGGAAGAAATGTCCCAGAGCTATATGATAGCAAAACAGCTTTGCTTTCAAAAGCAGGTCATTACCATTGTTTCTATAAGGTTCTGCTTGGTACATGTATATGAAACTTTTTTTAGGGAATAAAATTGTGAACAACGGAGACAGAAAGGGAGGTGAGAGAAAAGAGGGGATAAGAACTAATGGGAGAGATAAAGAGATGGAGACAGGAAGAGAGTACATGAAAAGAGAAAAAAATAAAGCAAAACAGCAAAACTTGACAACACAGAGTATAAACAGTAACTCCTAGAAGTCTGCTTCCAAACCTGTATGAGACAGGAGGGAAAGAAAACAGAGAACATAACAACAGCAAAAAGAAGACAAGAGAAAACAGAAGTAAACATAAAAAAACCTTCAAGAGCAGCAGGTATCCCATAGATTTCCATATGTTAGGAAGACAAAACCTATGGTGATTAAACAATATTATTCAGGGTGGCATATATCTGTAGCTGCAACTTTGTAAAATTGAAATGTGACCTAGTGAAATAACGGGTCTTGTATTTTTCCATTAGAAAGAACATGTAAACATTCATTACATTTAAAGTATTTTTAAGCATCATGACAGCAGCATGTATCAACCAATCTCTCTGTATTCCTTATAAGGGTGCAAACAGAGTTCCTACATAGAATGTACTCTCCTTTCAATCTTTATGCATATGGTTGTAAAGTATCTAGACATGCTTCAACAGTCATTGTCTCTCCATCTGTTTTGGTGATATCTTTCCCAGGAGATAGCACTTAATTTAAAGCAGCAGGTCCTTCTTACTTCCTTTCAGAAACTCCTGCACCCTGTCTTCACACATAAGTGCCTTAAGTAATGCAGCAGATAAAATGGGGTTGGGAGCTGTCATCATCTTTTACATCTTTAATAGTGGGATTCCTGTCTGCAGCAGCAGTAATGCATTACATTAACATTAGAATAGCTTTGATAAATGGAAGGAGAAGAGAGCTGTACAAGCAGTTTTAGCTATAGATATGATTGCATTAATTTCTTTAACTAGTTACAGCAACCTCTTATGGGACCCTTAGTAAAGATCAAAGCAAGGAAGACAGAAGCTGCTATAACTGACATGGTGACCCCAAGATGCTACTCTTTCCTAACTTTACTTGACTTTTCTATTTCTATTGTACTTAAAGGTGGTGATTTAAAACCAGGAAATGCTGTTTTTGTGATTTACCAGGGGGCCAGTGATTTTTTTTTTATGGGGGAACAGATCAAAGAATAACATGCACAAAAAAGAACAAAGTATGACAGACTTTTTTGATTATTAGGTGAGCCACAAACTGGTAAAATATTAAATTGGTCTAAAGAGCAAATTAATTACGGTCCTGTTTGTCAGCGCATATTATCATAAGAAACTGATTTTGTATTACACTAGAAAAAACTAACCTTAAAAGGTAGATTGCTTAAAATCATTGTATTAGCCCTTAATTTGTGCAGATAAATAAGACGATCTGCTAATTAAGATAATAAGATACTATGCACTCAAATAAGATAGCAGTGTTTTTCCTTTTTTAAACTTAAATCATCTTCTTCCATCTGCAAATTGTCCCCTGTCTAGAACCGCCCAAGGTTGCAACTCAAAATCTTCACTGATATAATGTTATGGGATCTGTCTTATTGTTTGAGATAAGTATTACTTTAACTCAGTCCCAAAGAGTAATCTAAAATAGTTTAGGAATGGATAAAGGAATAAGAATTATCATTGGGATTCTGAAGGGCTTTGACCTTGACTGCTTTTCAGAAGGCATGCATGTTCTGTTAGATGGTTGGACCTCTAAAATAAAAACAACCAATTTAAATTAACTTATTCTATTATATGATTAAATATCCCAAAAGAAATATGCTAGAAACATGTTGATGGCTCCAAAAGGTGAATGATTGGAGTCTGTATGTTTAATTTAAACCCTGTAGACTAGTTAATTAAGAATGAATTTAAGTTCTTTGTGCAACAACTTTGTTATTCAAATAATTATCAGCTTTTGTTTTATAACACAAATACAGTACAAATACTGTAGATACATGTTCAGGACATAAAGATATATATTTTTTCACTAACAATTGGTTTTGTAACGTTCTGACACACTGTAAGTTTAAAAATAACAAGGATGTCTTTTTTTAACTTTTTCTTTCTTAAGAGCTTATGGATAAATTGCTAAAGGTTCATAGACAAACAAAACAGCTTAAGTTAAATTTATAAGGAAGAATTTGGTATTTTATGTTTTCAGGACTGTTTTTTTTAATCAGTGTTTAAGCTTGTAAAGAATAAGCAAATCAAAATCCAGAAATCTCCTAGGTCATTTCCTCATTTAGTATTGCTCACTCAATCAGACAGACTGAAAATTGGGTTATAAAATTGCCCGAGTCTCTGTGGAGTTACTAAAAAAGTTTGGAAAAGTTATCATAAATAAAGCTAACCTCGGGGATTTGCAATAATTTTTTAGATTTCTACTATTTTTAGTTTATCACTCATAAAGATGTTAATAGTGAATATGGTTTTGAATCAGCATTTCTATGTTACTCAACAGAATTTTAAACTTAACTATCTTTTTTACGATGCTTTTTCCAATTCTAGACTTAGTGGTAAAAAAACACACATCTTGGAATATTCAATAACCTACTTTGCTGCTGTGCAGGGTGTGTGTAAAATTAGTTCACTATAACAAAGAGCGTATCTTGAATTTCTGCATTTTTTTTCTTTGCTCCCTCGGGTACCAGCTTATCTTTTGATCATGAAGATGAAACTCCTTGACAAGGTGATTTCTGCCTTGAAATGAGACGCTTTCAGGTGTACCTCAGAAAGATCAGTCCTTTAGAAAAGTCGCATGACAGAAAGAAAATTAAAGAAATAAGCAAAACATGTATCTAATGAAGATATTCAAATTAGCATATGAATAGAGAAAATGGCATTGCAAACTGACAGTAGATGAAACATTTTTTGATCGTCAGCATGTCTGTCAAGGGGCTTTGGATTTTGACAAGTGCAATTATTCTATAGCTCTATTAAAAGCCATATTCCAAAAAGAACACAAAGTTAACAATTCAAGAGAAGATTATGCCATTCACAGTTTAATCTAACATTTTTTTGATAAATTAGACTGGGATTTAAAATCCTGAGTTAAATGTAAAAGCTGCTCATAGGTTCAGAAGTTGACTTATTAGACTTAAAAGAGTGTCATAGGTTTCAAAAGAAAATAAGTGACATGTTATTGACTGTGCAGTAAATAACAGTTGCTTAATCTTGAGCTCTTAAGAAAAAAATCACCTGAAATTAAACTGAAAACTTTAACTTAAACACAAAATTAACTTTCACCATATTTTTAGGGAAGGATGTAACTACATACATTTCTTTATCAAGATATCACTTCACTGCCACAGGGCCTTGAAACTTTTGGAGATGACTGTTCCCACTGCACTTTGTCATCGATCAGCCTACTTGAACTTGAGGTCGGTTATGCCATGAGAGAAAGGCTGGGTATCATCCTATGGTTTCTATACATCTGCAGGAATTAACTATGAGTGGAAGTTAACTACAGATATAATTTAGTCAGGTGATATCCATCCATTAATTTCTAATTTATTTCAGTGTTTCATTTTGTCACACAACAATTTGGGTTTAGATGAATTCAGATTGAGATTAAGCATTGTAAATAGTTTGATCTAATTTCAGTATCTAATTTGAAAGTTAAAGAGTATATTTGGAAATTTGTCTATCCTTAAAGCATGCCTTAAAAGCTCGTAAAACTGTAGGAAATCCCCAAGGATTACATTAACATAAAAACAAGACAGAGCAGAAGATCAAGCTCTATTTCCTGAAACCCCCCTCCTTAATATTTCTTTTGTATTCTTAAACAGCTGTATTTTTTCGTCTCTAATACTAAACCCCCCTTTCCTGCATTTAGTTCCTCCACAAACACCACACATTATATGATAGCAGCATGAACTTAAACTGATTTTTCATTCTTTAAAACCCACCTATGTAGGAACTCTGTAAAGAAAAGTAGAGCAATATTGCTAGACATCAATTTAAAAAAACACTGTCTTCCAATCATGAAAGCCTGATGGCACATGTGAAAACCAAGGCTGCTACAACTCTATACATTTAAGGGGCATTACTTTATAATATAGGCCAGGTTAGCCTTTATCCAATTAATCAAAGCAATTATGTTTTGAAAATTAAATTTTGTACTCCTTACGGTTTTCTTTGTCTGATGTTAAAATGAATGGTATTCTGTTATGTATTTTATAAGGAAGTTAATACTGACCTACATATTTATATTTATATCCGTGAAGAAAGAAAAGTATACAAAAAAATGCCGAAAGAAAAAAGACAAACTGAGGATGTGTGCAGACAAGCACAATAAAAAACCCTCACTCAGACATTGATTCTGACCTGACCAGATTGTACACGACAGCCGTCAAGACAAAGAGAGGTCAGTCTATCGAGCTGTGGCTCAAGTTAATCTAAGTGAAGTTTTTTGTGGAAGGAAGTTATGTAATTTCATTACATAACCAATAATTCTCAAAAGAAATAAATAATTTGAATATTTCACTCTGCATATAATGAATCTACAAAGTCATGGTAAAAAAATGACAGACTATGAAGGTCATTTTCTTCTATGTATTTAGATATGTAAAGTTTCGATATTTTAAAGTTACACAACCTGTGAAACAAAGCAAAACAAAAACAAAAAATTTTTTTTAAAGCACTCTTCAAAAATGTAATTAAAATGTTTATTCTTAATTCAACTGTCTAAAACACTAGGATGCATATGACTGAAATGCCCCTAATTAGCATTTTGAAGGAGGTTTGCAGTGTTTAGATTTTCGACATCTGGAATGAAGTGTCCCTGACTTAAAGTGAAAGTTAAGACCATACTAAGATCAAAAAGCTTCAGACGTCTTCAAAGTAAGTAAGAAGCAGTTTATAAGTCTGGTAAGGGATTTAGAACAGTCTAAAAAGAATGTGAAATCAGATATTTAATTGCACAAAAATTAGTCTAAAAGTGGAGGGATTTCAATGCAAGTCCCCCACAAGAGCAGTGAGCATGATTCTGAACCATGTCGATATAACATGTTGTAATACCTGAACAGAATCTAGAGAACCAAATATCCAACCCACACAAGGAATTGGATAATTCATAAGTAAGTTTATTAATAGGTAAGATGGTTTTACTGGAACAGGAACTGACTGAAACTAGAATCCTTGATGTGAGTGTACACTGAATGTAAGCCACCCACTTTGTTAGTTATCGGGAGATCGCACTAGCTCTGAAGATTGATCCTAGCAGCTCAGTTTGGATAATTCGGATCATTGGTTGACTGAACTGGATCCTGACGGGGCTAGACAGGGCAAAGGTTATAAGGGAAGTCAAAGTCAATTTGAGGGTCATGTATAGGGAAACAGTCCACAGGGCAGAAGTTTCCAGAAGGGCTAAATGAGAGGTGAATTTGGGATCCTGGAGAGAGAACTGGTAACAGGAGGAACACTAACCAAGGAGATGTTTCAAGAGGGACACAGATAGATTCAAGGTCCAGGCCTGGGTTACACAAACTAGACAGGAAAATCAAGTCAGGGGCAGAGGCAAACAAGCTTGGATGAGAGACAGGGCAGGATATGGATTTCCAAAGATCAGAAGCCAACAGGAGTATCCTATAGTGGCAAGGCAGGCAGGAGAAAACTAGAATGAGGTAGGTTGATATCAGGAGGTCAATACTAGGAATCCAGGATGCTCTACCTACACATGAACAGTTTAACCATAGCTGTTGCTACTGTTGTTTGAAAGTATACGCATGTAAAATTGCAAAGAGAGAAAGTACTTGACTGTTTTATTAAAATCCTAAGGAGTGACTCAAAGTGGGCTGTACCAAAGAGCAACCCCTTTAACATCTAATGATGAAAATGGGCAGTGAGGAAATTGTTTTTTTTAACATGGATGTTAAACACTGGTAGAAGGCATGTCAGTGATATTAGTTAAGCTAAGATGGACCAGAGTAAACATTCGAGGCTAGTCCTGAAATAATGTATACACACTTTTGTGGATCTATTTTGTTTAATATTATTCTTCTTGGTGCAACTGCAGTCCTTTCCTTTGAAATATCAATAGGACAGTTTAATGATTTATTGTAAATTAACTGAATATTTAACACTCCATTCTATTTATCGCATGACTGCATGAGTTTCTTTTTTTAAACAAAAGAAAGTTATTGCTGTTTTGAGCTTCATAGCTCCTGTTGGGAAGAGAAAAGTTCAGACAGCTACTGAGACACATCAGTGATTTCATTTAGAGAGGTTGAGCTGATGTAAACTTAATGAATTACAGAACAAAAAGTCAAGGCAAAGGTAAAAAGAATAGACTGGATCCATGAGCCCCAGTTGGCCTTGTGTTCTTTTTCACAACATGAAAATAAAATTATGACTTACAACTGGGAATCAAAGCTTCATGAATTAGGGAAGAACTTACAGCAGGGTACACAACAATTTAACAAAGAAAAGAAGATTATTTTGCACCAGTTTTGCTAATTAGTACTTCTTAAATGTTTTCTTCCTCTTGTTAAACCCCAAACAATAATGATTGAATGTTTGCCTATACCATTCTAGAGCTAGATTTACCGCATTTATGACTTTAATGTCTAGGTGAGTAGTTTTATATTGTATACCCTGTATCAATACTTGGAGAACCTATTCTGTTTTTATATTTGTATAGCACAAATTAGTACAGGGACAATTCAAAGTCCTTTATGTGAAATAGACAATAAAACAGAAGAAAAATAAAAGCAGAGTAAATGCAAAAAAAACATTAAAAACATGCATAAAACAGTTGGACCACAAACTTAAACTAAAAATACCCCAGTTAACAGTTTAACTTCAACAGTCAAAGGCAGCTCTAAACAAATGGGTTTTAAACTTTAAATTAAATGACTTCAGGCTTTTAGCACTTTTACAATCTTCTTGGAATTTGTTCCAGAAAAATGGAGCGTAGGAACTAAATGCTGCTTTTCCATGTTTGGTTCTGGTTTTGGGTGTAAAGAGTGGGCTTGAACTATAAGTCCTGAGTGATCTGGGAGGTTGATACACTGACAACACATCTGTTATGTACTGAGGTGCTGATTCATTCAGTGCTTTATAGACTAACAGGAGGATTTTATAAGCTATTCTCTGAGCTACAGGGAGCTGATATAAGGACATCAGAAGCAGTGCTCTACTTTTTTCAGTTCTAGTGAGAACATGTGCAGGAGCATTTTGGATCAAAGGACTGTCTAAAGGACTTATAGGCAAACCAATGAAGACACTGTTGCAATAATCAGTTCTACTAAAGATAAAAATTGTAAAAGTGTCACTGAAGATAGACAAATTTCACATGATGACTATAATAAAAAGGTACGTAACTGAAAGGTGCTGGCTGATACTGTCATGACTGAAGGAAATATGTTTATGTCCACTAGGTGGCAAGCATGAGTTCATGTGAATGTATAAATGTAGAGAATGGTACAATAGAGGGAGTGTGACACACCTGTGGGCAAGCTGTGTGAACAGACCTCTAGAGGATGCTTTAGTAGAAGTGTCTGAGCATTGTACAACGTCTGGTCTTTATCAAACACGAATATAACAGATACTAAGCCATATTATGCCTAAAAATATCATATAAATCATTTTACTTTTTCAATAATCACCTTAAACTGACATGCTTGGTATCAATGAGTACCCACATATGTAGCATTCTTTAATGGCTAGCATAGATCATGAAACTCTAGGTCACCTTACCATCAAGTTGATTCAAAATCCTGACCTCTTTTCCACTGCCTTTATTTGCCTTAGCAGGTGGAGAAGAGAAGTGAGAGCAGCAGGAATCTCTTTCAGTTGCATGCTTAGGAATTTGTATGCACCTTGTTATCTTTGTGTCACGTTGTGAGGCTTTGGACTGGAAAAAAAGATTTCAACATTCGGTGATATCAAACTTTTTTTCTGTGTGAATGTAATAGTTACTACAGTTAAAGTACAAGTATTTTATACTGTAATTTCCATGGACATTATTATTTTTTCATTAAGATGATTTAGCAATAACTGATATACTGTTTTGGTCTGAAAGAGAAGAAAGAAAAAGACATGCAGATATGTTGTATATATGATTTATAAATTCCATAATTTTGTTGGACAACCTTAAACTATATATTTACTTTGATGAATTCAGCTCAAGAAATACGTTTTATATCACAGAAGGAATTTCATGCAATAAAATATTATATAATCTTTTTTCTACTTAAGTAAATACATTATATATTCCTAAACAATAATGGAATCCATAAATGATCTATACAAACTGTCCGATTATTTTGTCTTTTTTGCTTTGTGAAAACAACTTGGAGCGGGTTTCTTCATGGATAGAAATGACATTCTCTTGCCTTCTGTGTCTCTTATCTGCATGAACATTGCCTAATTTTTAGAGGAAGGTTAATTTACTTGACTACCTTAATTGGACATCAGCTCTCCCACAGAACAGCTATGGCCTAATTGTTCGCCAGACATTCTCCATAGACCTGGGCATTTTTGCACTAGGGTAAAGTCTTTTGTTAAATTTGCAATTCAGTTAATATGAATATAGTTATTTGAATGTGACATTTGGCCCAGATTTTAAGTTCCTGAATCTTTTTGTGGTTCTTTTGAAATAAAGACAGAGTGATCATTAAGAGCTTGCCATTTTGAGTGAGGCTTTCGTACCTAGTTTTTACCTCTTTTTAGGTGCTTATTACAAAGATTATGTTAATCAAAGTATTAAATGTGAGTAAAAAGGGGTAATTTCATAGACTACAATATTTTGTCATTTTCTTAGTCTGAGCAAGATTCTTGCTTGAAGTATTTTCCTTTAATTTTTCAATTAAATATCGACAGCTTTCTACCAGTGAAATATGGTACGCATACATGCTTCACCATTCTTACTCAAAAACTCCATGTTCAACTGTGTAGTCTGCTTATATAGGTTACAATGCTGATTAGTTGTATCAGTCTAGATTTGATGTTTTTAAGCAAATAGGGAGTGTACAACGTGTCTTAGACAAACAGGATTGTCTGAATGAGGACATTAGGAATTTTTGCTATGCAGAATTTAAAATAAACTTGACTGGTTTCAGTTATTTTCTAAATGAAGTTACTTAGAAGGTAAACATTCAGTAGACACAGGACCTTGGAATTGTTTTCTGCTTGATTTTGCTTTAGGTTAGACTTTTTCAGGAGTATTTTAATCATATTCGTATTTCTATATTTTGTGTTTATATTTAACATGTTATATTATAATTTTTTATTGTTTTTCTAACCAACAGCTGGGTATAGACGTTGGAAACTAATTTAGGCAAAAAAGTAAAGTGTATCTCATTTAATACCTTAAACTTGCCCTATACAATTAAGTAAATCCATTCAGTCAGATATAAACTATAAGAGTTATAAAACTATTAATGACGTTTTATGGAGTTGTTTAAATCAGTGTAAAGGAAACCCATTTTAAAATGTTAAGATTTATCTACCACGTCTTATAAAAGAGTAAAGTTCTACAAAGATTTTTTTGAACTTCAACTAACACAAGGACTGTAATCATTTGTATTTATATTCACCTTACATCGGATTACACTTTGAGAACTTGGCTTATAGGTCATTTTATCATCAGTATTCTCTTTTGCCAGTGGCCTCTGACAACCTCTGTCATACAAATTACAGCCTCTGATTCTTTAAAGAGCAGATGGATCAGACCCTTCCTACAGACTGTTCTAAGTGCTATTTTCTGTACTCTGAGATTGACACTTTAAGTAAAATAACCATTGATCAACTTCAGAGGGGCCCCCATGCTTTGTCTTCTCAAAGACATCTGCACTTACAGTGTTAGACAACATGGAGCCACAGGGGGCCCCCTTGGGTGTTGATGGGTTTTGTTCTGGTGGCATGGAGGAGTATGACAGTGTGTTGAGAAATATCACGTCTGTTATTGTGTTTGCTGTTCTTTGCCAAAGATGTCTTGACTGCCATCAGAAGATAAAGACACTCCAAATTGTGTTCTCTCAATGTGTTCGGTTCACAGTAGCATAAGAAGGAGGAGTGGAGTGCTGCAGACCCTAAACTGCAGGAACAACAATGTTTGGCAGATTTGTAGGACATTGAGGTAGAACTTTACAAATGAAGCAATTATTTGTGGATTTGACATAAAGTTCCAGCTAAAAATAACACAAGGCTAACACTCACGGCATGGCCCAAAATCCACAGAAAGTACCTGGCACCAGTTTGTGATGTGTACTCATTAGGGTGATCAATCTTATTGGTAAACATGATCATCTTCTTGTCGTAAATACAATATCTCCTTTCTTGATATATGAGCTTTGTATGATTCCAGTTACTTTGTTTAAAAAGTGACAGCGGGATATTTACACCACACACTGACATGAACAAATTTAATCTGAGGCCAACTGATTGTGCAATTTGTTCAGCAATTGAGCACAATAGGCCATCAGTGTGCAGGAATGCTAATGCATATTGGAGACCCGAGAGTAATGATGAGTTGCTAGAAAATTAAGCTGCAGTGAGAGGTTGTATTTCATCAGTGATGATACAAACAGATGAGGTGAATCTGATGTATGATGTGTTACGCCACTGTGCTTACTCTGTATTTTGTATGCTTCAGAAATACACATAATACCAATGCTTAATCTAATATTTGACATAAATTAATGCAGGTTTTAAGTACCATTCTTGGCTAATTTTTAGATCCAGCTCCACAAACCTACACCAAGTGTCCTCAAATCTCTCTGAATGATTGATTTTAAATTGCATAAACTATCTTGGGTGTTATAAAATATCAGCCTCACAAAAAAAAAGAAAAAAGAAAAACCTGGATTGAAAGATGAAATTTTTTCTGTTTATGCACACCATGACGTCAGAAGCACTTCAGACAATATTCCCCTGTTATTTTAAAAGCAACATAAACTGGCAAGATCTTTTTGACTGCCCAAACATTATACACAGGAACCCTTCTAGGACCTGCTCTTTTCACAACCAGTAAAGGCTATTTAAAGATAACTTCGTCAGTTTATTAAGAACTAGCCTTCTTCTAAACCTGTGTTGAAAACCTGCCTATTCAGCTGTTATGTTGAGTGAGATCTCTGGCTAGCCACTGCCATAAGATCAGCCGGTCAGTTGGTCATTGCCCATTACTTATTTTTTACTCAAAAACTAGTTTAATGTGTTTATAAGCTACAAGGTGCACCTTACAACTTCATCTGTGTAGTCAGTTCATCAGGATTATTATTGTGCTTTTATTTTTTTTATTTTTTTTTTGAGCTTTTTACGGCACTCGTTTTTCTGACAGTAGGCTGACAGGAAAGGGGATACGAGAGAGGGGGAGAGACATGCGGGAAAGGACCACAAGCCGGATTCGAACCTGGGTCGCCTGCGTCGAAGACTAAGGCCTCCGTACATGGGTCGTGCGCGCTAACCACTGCGCCACCTGCACACCCATTATTGTGCTTTTAAATATGTTTTTATAGACTGGGAAGTCTCACCAACAGGCCAGCCTGGCTGCTTAGTGGCAGAGTGAATCTCAAAACAGAGCCTTCAAAGTCGGCCAGGGGTCTGTATTTGCTTGTAGTGACTAAAAGAGAATATAAAGCGTTAATGAGGTGAATGAAGTGCCAGAATATAAAATGGAATATGTTTTGCCAGGAAGTGTTGACATTAGTTTAATGTAGGTGATACTGTGGCAAGGTGCACACTACAGAGGGCCCCGGGCGGGATTTGATACCATGACTCCCAGGTGAAAGTCACACGCGCTAACCAGTCAGCCGAAGGGATATCCCCTTGGCCAAGTAGCCAAGGCGCATTATCAGTTGGAGGCATAGTGACAGGACCCCACACTGTCACAATACTTACAAAGCATTTTGCCACAGATGTTTGTTAAAAATATTTAAATAATAGTGAAATCACTTTCACTTTTCCTTGTAGAAACAGGAGATATAAATTCTCCCTAGACTGGCTTTTCATGTAAACCAAATTTATTGGAGTGTAAACCCTCTATATGCATGTATAAATATTCTTTTTAAATGTTTTTCATGGTTCTATGCTGACAGCACTGCAAGAGGAGAGTTCAAGAGTTGGCTGTCTGGTTGGCCTGTGAGGTCCAATGTCTACAGCTTCAGCTTGATATGAATATATGCTTATGGTTATAAAGTCTAGATATTAATTAGTTGTAAATGCGTCAAAAATTTGATAAATAACATTTTAACAATAAAGATTTGTGCTGTAGATATCTGAGGTTTACCTGCCAATTATGATTAAAAAAAACAAATAAAGAACAAAATTTTTTTTGTAGTTATTGTAAATGAATCACACAGTTATAAAGCATCTCTAGCAAAATGCACGTTGATACAAAAGTTAAATGGTTAAATCGGTACTCAAGGCAAAGGGAGTAACAGTCGGATGTTCTTATAACCGCCACCAACTGGACTGAAGGTGTAGTTTAGTTTCTCTGAGGCAAAATGTGACTTGTAATGTCCAAGCACATAATTCCCCAGGATTTCTATAATGATGGTAATACAAAAGGTGCTATAATTCCCAGGATGTTTAGTGGAAAATGGGCTATTGACACTTACCTGATTAGACATGATTTTGGGTTTACTAATGTATGATTTATTCTGGAGGGGTAAATGTGGCCTTGTCTTTAATAGTAACAGTATGACCTCTCAATGTCCAGGAGAGAATGTTTAATTTTGCAACAATTTACTATAGCCAGTTGTTTTCAGTGGCGCTTAACCTGGAAGTTTCAGGACTAGTGCTCCTGACAGCAAAACTTAAAAAGTTTTGACAAATGATGAATGTTATTTCTACAGTGTGTGCAGAATTATTTGGCAAGTTGTATTTGAGATGATTGTTTTTTATTACTGAACAACTACGACTTTCTCAATCAACCAAAAAGACTCAAAATATTTTGGAAAGTTGGAATGGGTGTTTTTTTCAGATTTGTCTATCTTAAGAGGATATCTGTTTGTGCAGGTACAGTAATATACACAATATTTTGAAGTAAAGATTTCTGACATTCAAACAATCCCAAAACAAATTAGTGACCAGTTTAGCCACCTTTCTTTACGATGACACTCAAAAGCCTTCCATCTATAGATTCTGTCAGTTACTTGATCTGTTTCTGATCAACATTGTGTGCAGCAGCCATTACAGCCTCCCAGACACTGTTCAGAGAAGTGGACCGTTTTCCCTCCCCGTACATTTTATGAGGGACCACAGATTCTCTATGGGGTTCAGATCAGTTGAACAAGGAGACCTTGTCATTATTGTTTTTATTTTAGACATTTACTGGCCAGTCTAGCTTTGCAGTATTTGGATGCATTTGATGGAGCATTGTCTTGTATGAAAATCATGTTTTTCTTGAGCGATACAGACTTCTTCCTGTACCACTGCTTGAAGAAGGTGTCTTCCAGAAACTGACAATAGGTCTGGGAGTTGAGTTTCACTCCATTCTCAACCTGAAAAGGTCCCACAAGTTCATCTTTCATAATACCAGCTTCTACCAGTACCCCACCTCCACCTTGTTGACCTCTGAGTCGGAGTGGAGCTCTCTCCCTTTACTGATCCAGCCTGAGGCCCATCAAGAGTCACTCATTTCATCAGTCCATAAAACCTTAGAAAATCAGTCTTAACATATTACTTGGCTCAGTCTTGACAGTTTATCCCTTGTTTCTCATTGAAAAGTGTTTTCTTTTTCCAGCCTTCCTTACCTTGGCCATGTCCCCGAGTATCGCACACCTTCTGCTTTTTGATACTCGAGTAACGTTACAGCTCTGAAATATGGCAAACCTGGAGGCAAATGCCATCTTGGCAGATTCACATTTGAATTTCCTCAATTTGTGGTTATTAGTCAGTATATATGGTCAGTTATTTGCCACCTTATTTTTTCAAAACACGCTTTTTGCAACCCTTTTGGCAATTTGCCATTAAACACTTGATTGAAATGCTTTAAAAGGTTGGCAATTTCAAGACTGCTGCATCCCTCTGCATGACATCTAACAACTTTTGACTTTTCAGAGTCTGTCAAATCTCTCTTCTGACTCATTTTGCCAAAAGAAAGACAGTTGCCTAATAATTAAGCACACTTTATATAGGATGTTGATGTCATTAGACCACACTCCTCATTACAGAGATGCACACCACCTGATTCACTTAATTGGTTGTTGGCTTCCAAGCCTATACATCTTGGAGTAGGACAACATGTATGAAAAGAATGATGTTTTTTCATAATACTCTAATTGCCTAATAATTCTGCAGACACTGTATTTTTTACATTTATTAACTGTTTCTTCAAGATGTTCCTTAAAGCTTGAAAATGTACTTGAGATATTGTCCAGCAAACATGTGTCTGACATTTTAAATATATAAGCACAAACTGTGTCTTGTAAATGTAGTAAACTATATGGACACAAATGAATCATGACATGTGTGTTGTGACTGTTTACCGCAACTGAATAGAAGGAATTGTACCCTTTATCAAATTGTTTAAATTAGTTAGGAACTTATTTGGTTAAAAATAGCAAGAAACAGATATGATGCATTTTTAGGGATTTTTGCTTGTCATGCATTTGTATTCATGGCTCCTTGATTTAAGAGACAGTCTGTCATCAAACTTTAATAGATGAAACATTTTTGTAGCCAGATATATTGTATGAAAACACAAAGAAAGTATAGTTTGAGTCTTTTTAGAGGCAAAAGATTGTTTTACTGAGCAGTAAATAAGGCACCCAGTACTCAGACACTACAAGTTAAAATAGGTTATTAGTCTTAGTCAAACCCCCTGAAGGTATGAATAATGTAAAATTTGGCTGGTTAACTATCAAACAAAACTCCTTGTAGGTTTCACTTCACTGTGAGGTTCTTACAGGCTTTCAGTTCATTAAGAATTCCAAGAAAACTGCTATTAATGAGCTGTATTATAATTCATCATGCCCCTTTTATGCATATTTTTTTCCTTTTTATTCTGAGATAAAAAAAATACATAAGAATTGAGTCTGACCCACATGGCAGTACAGGGGAAGTTAAGTAGGTTAGCTGCTGATGCAGATAGACATTGGCCTGGCTCTGTGTTATGGAAGTATTAACCCTGTTTAGTGACCATGTGGAATGGAATGGGAACCAATTCTAAAAGTGTCAGCTCATATATACCTGTGCCAAGGGGTTTACAGATGTATCTTACATTAGTGTACCCTTGCAGGGATAGGGAGCAGAGGCTGAATAGTAAACAGTTTTGAGGTGAAGATGGCAAAACTCACAATTTCCTCACAGAGCTGAAACACTCATCCTTTTTTTTCTTTCTTTCTTTCTTTCTTTCTTTCTTTCTTTCTTTCTTTCTTTCTTTCTTTCTTTCTTTCTTTCTTTC
>JAUZNJ010112367.1:29180-46119 GCA_034780135.1 Jordanella pulchra | reverse complement strand
GTATGGAGGAGTGGGCCAAAATCCCTGCTGCAGTGTGTGCAAACCTGGTCAAGAACTACAGGAAACGTCTGATATCTTTAATAGCAAACAAGTGTTTCTGTACCAAATATTAAGTTTCATTTTTCTGGTGTATCAAATACTTCACGCAATAAAATGGGAATTATTTAAAATCATACATTGTATTCTGGATTTTTGTTTTAGATTCCATCACTCAGAGTTGAAGAGTACCTATGATAAAAATTACAGTCTTCTACATGCTTTGCAAGTGGGAAAACCTGAAAAATCAACAGTGAATCAAATACTTGTTCTCCCCACTGTGTGTGTGTGTGTGTGTGTGTGTGTGTATATATATAAAGTAAGAATAATTTTAAACTATCACGATAACTATAATGGAAAACACAAATTTGACTGAATGGTAATTTGGTGCAACACCAGATTTTAAAATACAAGGAATAGATACCACATTCAAAGAAACAGATGACCAAGCTCACTTTGACCGTACAGTTCTCGTTCAATTTAACAAATCAAAAAGGAATTCTAAAGAATCTTAAAAGATTTTATTGTTTTTAACAATAAGTCAGCATTCTCTGTTAAACTTGATTTACCCCACAAAGCAACACTTCAAACCTCATAGACACTCCAGCTACATTAAACTGTATATGAAGAATGTTCACAATCACAACCTATACGACAGGTTACACTTAAAGATGTAGCCATCCACTGGCTAGAGTTGAGCTCAGATCTGTGAGCAGTACTTTAAATACCTGGAGAAATAAAACCCCTTTTTTTTAGCTGTTCAACAAATGCATGAATTACAAGAATATCCATTGATGTGGTATACAATTGAAAACCAAAATGTTTAAATACACTGTATAAAAACAGCCTTTTCCCCCCTTAGTCTTATTTTGTCCTCTTTTCTTAAAGGTCTGATGTTCTGGCAGCTGACAGAGTTAATCCAATACAAACCAAACAAGCTTTTGAACATCTCCAACCAGTTGTTTACATTCTCATGGACTATTCTGGAATACAGTATGGAAAACATCTCTCACATTTTAGTTGAGATACTTATAGTTAATGTAAGATGCAAGTGTGACACCATCTTAAGAGGAATTCATAGCCATGCAAGGGTCACTTACATTTATTCTTAGGCCATTTCTTCTGCAGTTGATGGCTGACATCAACAAAACGCACCATTAAAAAGGTGGCACCAGAAACACAGCAGACCAAGAAGATTAATCTGTGTATTTGTCACCAGCAATTAAAGATAAAAAGTGAGGAAGAAGTGTGAACTTACTTAGAAACTATAGAATACATCAGCCATGCCAAAAAAATGCTCTAAATGATTGTATTTGACAAAGTGAACAACAATCCATCAGGTGTCACCTCCTACTGGAGTGTAAAACTGGTCAGACATGAGGCAACGTTTCGACAAAAAAAAAATTCAATCCATGCACAAGAATTAAGAGGATTTTCTCATTTCCTGATGAGCTAATGTGCATCTTAGTTTAGGCAGACAGGCCGTTCACACCCATCATTTTAAACCACACCAGATCAGATTTATGTTCCCGTGTCCCACTACCTGTGTGGATGGTCTGGTTTGTAGAGGTTTTCATATTTTGCTCTTTAATCCAATCCATATTCCCGACAGAGAATGGATCAGCTGTTTCTGTCATACTGCAGCGTCACAGAGTCAGAGTGCAATAGGGGTTTACACTCCGACACCCCTAAATAAAATACAGATTAACCAACCACCTTCAGAAGTTACATAATCAGTAAACAGAGTCCTTAAGTGGATAAACTGCAGCTGTTCTTCAAAGGCCTCAAAGGTTTGTTGGAGAAAATGAGTGAACAATTATGGAGACCAAGGAACACAGCAGACAGAAAAAGCAGTTAGGTTATACCAGTACAAACCAACCAAGGTCTGATATCCTGTGGGTTCTAGATCCTTCCTAGTTTAACACAGCCACAGGAAATATTTGTTCATAAAAGAAAGAAAAATAACAAGCAGCTTGTACTAGCTTTACTCTAAGGGGATGAACAGGACTAAAAATAGTCCAGGTAACGTGAATACGTTCTCAAAACTGTATGTTGATCATTCCAGGGTTGGACCCATGCAAAAACAAAAAATAAAAATACTTTGATGAAGTTCAAAAATAAGTCACAGTGTTTCCATTGAGCTGAGAAGCAGAAACAGTCAAAGTGTTTAAAGGTCTGGTTGGAGAAAGATAATGGCCTCATGACTGGACAAGCCTCTCCCAGGTACCGCTCTCTGTCCGGTGGTAGAGATGAGGCTGCCCTCCAGGGAACAAGCTGTCAGAGTTTGGATGTGACAAAAGGAACTGGATGGTGGACTTTATGTGCTGAACAAAGTGCGGCGGTTCAGCCATGGGAGATGTAGACAAGTACTAGAATAAGAGAGAAGAAATAAAAAATTATAGACTCCGTTAAATCACTGGTTACTGTTTATTTGACTGCCCATTATTTCACAGATATTATCTCACCTTTAAAATGATGTCATCGCTTTGTGTCAACCAGGATGCAATATTCAGATCAGGATTCCAGTGACACGGTCCGATTGTAACAAGTCCACGACTTGAGTCATAAATGTCAGCCATCTGATAGGAGCAGACATTTTAAATGTTAAGTCGAGCTACACTCACTGAAAAAAATAGAAAAATCCCAAGGACAACTTAACAGTTGAATGGGACGCAGTTAAAGGAAAGCAGCCGTTGCTAAGGCAACACAGCAACACCTCAAGGTGTGGCAGGAGCTCTGTGACGCAGGCTGACATGACATCAGACATTTGCCTCTTTCTTAAAAATAAATAAAACCATTTCAAAGAGGACCTTCCCTTTTGGGGTTAATTGTTCCCCCCCCAAGTTGTTTTCTGTCATTAAGACGAAGATGCAGAAAACCAGTTTCCTCCATCCTTAGGTCACAGTTAAAAACCGCCGCCGCCGTGAGTCAGCACTGCTGCACACTTCCTATTTAAGGCCTGAACGCTCCACTCGCCACACCCACCACACGCTTTGGGATGGCGCTCAATACAGTGGAGCCTCTGTGGTAATGACCAGACGGAGGGTTAGTGCTTCAGGTTCCGTTTGGTATTGGGCTCATATGAGCAGAATACCTTCTTCTTCATGTTTTTTTGGCAAACTGTACTTTTTATGGTTTTCTTCTTGTCACTCGTCTATAAAGAGGAAGCATTTTGGCAGCTCCACCAATAGTTCTTATGTCAACAGATTCTTCCACAAGAGCTCTGTGTTTCCTCTATTGTTCCCAAGGACTCGGAGCTTTTTACCACATAAGGCCCTTCCTTAAAAGTCACGCACAGGGTGGCATTTCACTTAATTCATGCATTTCTGAGTAAGAGTTAAACCGGAAGTTGTCTCTGCTTCGTGGCCTCAGGTGGTTTTCAGAATTGAGGCTACATTTCCCCCCACCCCCTTTGTTGAAGAATACCTCTCCTCCGGTGAAGGTCCGTGCTGACCGCAGGTTCTCTGCAGGTCCTTTATAAGGAAATGATGCTGGGAACACCTCCCCCGTTTTAACATTCACACCTACATAGAATCACAAAACAACCTTTTGCTTATATCATATAAAAATACACGACACTTGTGTCTCTGAGGTGTATCCGTCACTTACCTATCCCATATACTATCGGTCTATGGATCCCCTCTTCAACAACATCATTCATCTCTACAGCAAAAAGAGTTTTGTTAGTGGAATCTTGATCTGGGAATATTTAGCAATGACAAAGATCCTTTTGTCAATTTTTGGATAAAGACCTGTGATGCAACATGTCTCTAGGTGAATATCCTCCTCCTGTCTCTGGAAAGCTGCTATAAAGCGAAAACAAGCCATTTTAACTGGATCTGTCAACACGTCACCGAACACATCATGATAGTACATACCCAGTATGTCCAGGCTGATCTTATTAGAGGTTTTTGTGTCGTCAGCAAAGCCTCCTACAAGATGCAGCTCAAATCTAGACAAAAAAGTCAACCAATTCAATTCAATTCGAAAATACTTTATTTATCCCAAAGGGAAACAAATTATATAAATGATATATGTAACAATAATAAATGGGGAAGAATGCAGTCTAGAGCTGGGCTTGTTTATCTGTGACGTACCTTCCCTCACTACAGATGATACTCAGTGATTTTACAGCATTTAAAATACGTGCGATCTGAGCCCAGATGCTAAAGTCATCGCAGTGAGCGAGGCAGACTGCTCCACTACCTGTAAAACAATCAGAAAACTTGCCAAGCCATACCAACTTTATTTGTAATGCACTTTAAAATGAAGCAGGGTTCACAGATTGATGCATATATTGCAGATGAAAACATAAAGACAACAGACGGGTTAAATCAACAACATGTTCTACTGAAAAGAGGAATAATAGTAACAATAAAAGCCGATCTCTCAGAAAGTACAAAGCGCTTTTGCAAAAAGGTGTTTTGAAAAAGTTGAGGGCTGAGACCCGACTAAGGCGACTGGCTGTAGAGGATTACGTTCACCGCTGTCAATCTGTTGAGACAGAAGAACTTTAAAATGGGTCCCAGAATGCAAAGATCAACAATGGAGAGACATTAAAATGTACCAAGATTTTCCTGTTTCAGCTAAGAGCCGAGCTGCAGCTTTTTCAACAATCTGCAGACACCTAATAGATGTGTCACTAACCCCTAAATATGATATGTTACAGTAACACATTCTGGATGAAATGAAAGCAACGGCTACTGTTTCAAAAAGCTACTTTTGTAGTGAGACTTTTATTGGCCAACTAGCTCAGATGGAAGAAGCTGGACTTCACTACTAGTTTGGGAGTCAAGTTTCAGGTCTGCATTCACCTTAACTCGTAAGTTCGTGATGATCAGTCCTTACATACTCCTTCTGTTTTTGTTTATTAAGATAAAGAACGTTTAGGGCCATCTATAACTTTATATGACGGAGGAATTTAAGCTGAGTATGTAGTGAGTAACCCTTCAACTTAATGGAGAAGAAATACGTTTGGGAATCATCTGTATAAGAGTCAAGAAAAACACCATGTTTGCTGAAAATAGAGCTAAGTGGTGGAAGATGCATTAAAAAAAACAGACCCCACAACAGAGAGATAAAGAGGATGATTCAAAATCTCCCTGTTTAAACAGAGAAAGTTTGGTCCACTAAATAACATCTAAACCACCACAGCGCACTACTTTTAACATCCCCATACTGCTCTAAATGAGCAGTTAGATCGAGGTGCTAAATAATAAGACCGTCAGTTCCTTGGCAACATGCACAATCCCTTTACATGAAGGCAGATGTTACTCACAATATGAATCTGGTGGAAATAATCTTACCGGTGTGTCGCAGCACGACCAAGTGGCAAGTAGTAGCATCATCAGATCCAATAACTGAAACACTGTCTGTGAAAGATCAGACAAAAGCAGATGAAACTGTTAGGAATTGAAATTGTTAAATCAAACCAAACCAAAGTACTGTTGCTAAACGATAAATAAAAACAACAACTGTGGGTGTAAAATTATTCCAGCCACATGTGAGGAAATGCTTCCTTTAATAAGTGCTCAGAAGCAACACATTTTTACACTTTATGACATTATTACCACTAACTTTAAAGTATCTCAATAATATTTTGTGTGGTAAACTAACACAAAGTAACTCCTTATTATAGCATCAATGGAAAATCATACAAAAAAAAAAAAAATAATGCATCAAAGCTTCAATCAGAAAGGGTGGGAGGCATTTCTATTTCGCCTGATGGTTTTAAACTCGGAAATAAAATCTAATGCAGCCAAGTTATATCAGAGCCTGTATGATTCATAAATAAAGTCCGGCTATTTGTAAGTGAAAGTCAGTATAAATCCAGCTGTTCTGTGAAGGCCTCGCAGCTTTGTTAGGGAACATTAAACAAACAGCATCTTATGATGCACACGGCAGATTGACCCTGGGGAAAGTTGTTGCCCATTTACAGCAACTTGAAGTTATAAAGCAACTTCTGAAGCGTTCAAAATCTGTTACATCCTATAGGAAAACATCTGAAAGGATCTAACCTTGGAGAACGGCTGTTAGTGAGGAGTCAATCCAAAAGTTCTACATTTCTAGTAGGAAAATCTCTCAGCAGGACAAACTACAGTTCTAACAAGTTTAAGTTTAAGAAATACACAGAGCAAACATGTGGGAGAAGATGTTATGCGAGATAAGACCAGGGTTATAATTTTTGGATGACGTGTTAAATGCTTTGTACAGAGAAAAAAATAAAAAAAAATTTCTCCCATTTCACAATTTTGCACCGTTTGATATCTAATAAAATGCATTTACCCTCATGGCTGTTATTTTTCAGCCTTTATTTAAGTAGACAGGAATGCTGGAGAAGAATTTATTTAAAGCTGGGGCTGTGAAAAGGGAGAGACAATTAAAAAAATAAAGAACACAATGGAAAAAAAGCTAAGGTTTATGAGCACCATTAGAATGATGGTTTGGATTGGCTCAGCTGGTATAGACTCGTTGCATGATTTAATATATCATTTTTAACGTGGTTAGTATAGTCAGTAATACGTTGATGCAACTACAGCAAACTATGTTCATCTTCATAAATGTAGGACCTTGATTTAATGTTTCATCATGAACCGCAGCTTTACTTACTGTCTGCTGGTGTTGTTGCTGCAAACTCTCTTTGTTGAACGTACAGCAGGCTCTTTGGATCTACATCAACGAGGGGCTTGGAGCGAAAGGCTTTGGCATTTTCCTGTAACACACAATTAAACATGTTTTTTAAATACATGCAGATGTTAAACATCTGCAGACTGACAATAAGGATTAAAAAAAAGAACTTGTCAAGAAATGACCTTTTGTTTCTGTTTGATAATGGAACAGATCTGGAAGATACCGTGTCTATTGGTGCCAAAACAGTATCGTTACAGAAAACTCAGTAACGAGTGAAGCAACTAGTGCGATTCATAGCTTGACTAGATCAATTCATTCAGATTCTGGAAACAAACCTGTAAATGTGGATATTTGTCGAATAATTCTGCTGTTGATCTGAAGCGACCAAGCTCTCTGTTCTGAAAAAATAAAGGCATGTCCTTCAACCTGACCGTTCCGAAATCAACTCGGTATTTTTCTGCAAAAAGCCCAGCAAGTTGAAAAAAACACAGTTTGCTAATAAAATGTTGCAGCAGACTAGAACTTCCTGGAAAGAACGTGAACTTACTCGTTTTAATGTATTGACTTTTCTCCCATCAATGCGTGGCGTTATCGCCACCTTCTGGCTTCTTTTATGATTATCATACGCCTTTTTTGTTCGAAATATATTTAATGAAAACAAAATTCTGAAAGCAAATAGATCTACGATTATTGATTTTTTTTATTTGCAGAACGCTCATTTGCTACATCCGAATCGTAGAAGAAGCTCACTCACCGAAAGTTTAAAACCGAAATCGTTTACACGAAAGGGTATTCTCCATGATCATTTAGTTACATTGCGTAACGTCTGATGTTTGTTTTTAAAGAGCGCTACGTAGTTTCACTAGCCGAGGCCGAAGTCGTTGTCCTTATTCTGCGAGGAAACAAACAAGGCGGCCTGCAAGTTAACGCTTGCATTAGTATTTCAGTAATTCCCAAGTTAATTAATTGTTTTAGCCTCTTAATTCAGCTGTTAGCGGTAAACTCTAAAATAGTTTTATACGGGCAAACTTTAACGTACCTTTTCCTTTGTTGTCGTCGAGCCGAGCGCGGCTAGCCTTCGTTCTAGCTAACTTCTATTTAACCAAACAGGTTTTCGAAATGAGGGGGGGTTCCTCGTATGGAGACAGGGATAGAGACAGAGATCGTGGACGTGACAGGTATGTTGTTTTAGATTTAGCAATAGAATGATTAAAAAAAGGAGTAAGCGTTAATAAATGTCTGGGCCTCAAAAATAGTTTAGATTACGTGACTGGATTAAAGCCTCACAACAGGCTAATGCTAACACTTGAAGATCACTTTCAGTTAACATATAGAAAGATTGCAAAACAACTATTATATGGATGAAAAAATCAGGATCAGGTTTATATTAGAAACAACAACATAAAGAATCTAAAATGCCATCAAAGTGTTTTTTTTAAACTGAACAATGGATTTTGGCCTGATGGTACTGTGGGTCGTACCATGTTTTTCATGTCTGCCTGCAAAACTTAAGACTTCTTGTTTGATTAGGAAGTTAGCACTCAAATGCAAATTGTTGCAGTATAAGTAATAGTGCTTAATTTGGTAATTAATATTATTAAATAATCTGTATTTATTTACAGCAATGGTGCTAATATGTGTACGTTAGAATTTATATCTAATAAGTCCGTTCACCTACTATTCTTTTAGACGTAAAAATGCACATATAAAACAACTTGTTATTGAGAAAAGTAGCAGGAACAAAACCTAAATGCATTGTAGTTCAAACAGGCTTAAAGGTGACAGCTACAAGTTAAACTCCTCCCGGCCAGCAAGTGGCGCACTCGCTCGCTCTGTGTTGTTTGCCAGTTCCTCAAATGCCAAAAATAATAGTTCTAACTCAGCATAGGCTCTGTCGCCTAGCAACCGTTACATTTGATACACAAACCAGGCAAATAATGGATGCCGAACTACTTACTAATGTCCTGTTGCTAATTTTATTGTTGATGGGCTTCAGCAGCAAAATCGTCGTCACAGATCAGATCTGTAGTTCACACACTGCACAGATATTAGAATCTGTGCTTAAATATCAGCCAAACCCATTAACACAGTCGCAAATAAAACCTTTCAATAAACCAAACATTACTCGCCACATATCTGACTCGATAACCGAAAGAAAGAGTAGAACATATTACATGGGAAAAGTTTAATAAAGAAAGGATGAGATCAAAGCAAAAGATAAGTCAGATATCAGGAAGGAAATAGAATCTTAAAGGTTTAGCTGAGTTAGGTTGCATATTTTTTAAGGAGTATAATGTTGGATTTAGGGTTTGTTTATGTAAATGTTAAGTAATCACAAAAGATGTGACTTATGCTGCATACTCTGACACAGTAGATGGCAATATACTCCTAAAAGTCAAGGTTGCAATCTGCCGGAACATAAAGAAAAAAAGAATTGACACATCTAAGTTGCAGGGCATTGGTCCTTGAGGATTTTAGTTGAAGACCACCAGACCTACTGTGCAGAAGGAAAACAGCAACCTTTGTGTTTTGCCTCCTTTTGTTTTTTTTTGTAGTTCCAATAGGAAGCCATTACTGAGCTCTTTGACGGAGCTACTAGTATCTAGCAACCCCTGAGCTCCATCTCATAGACTTCAACCCATTATTCCTATGGTGCAGCATCCATTCATGTCTAACTTGGCATTACAGCAAAAGTAAATGTGTGTATTTTGAAACTTGTAGCTATGACCTTTGAGTACCATTTTAAAAGGTGCATCAACCCAGAGGTATAGAAAATCCGAATAAGCTGTGTGCACGATATCAAGCTTTGGCAACTTATTATTATTTATTTATTATTATTCATTTATTTTTCCCACCCAATTCTTTACAGCAATTAATCTCCTCTCAAGACAAAGGGGTCCAGTTTAGGGTCCATGATGTGTTATTTATTTTGGGCCAATTTTCATCAGTCTTATTCCCCCTATAAACAGTCCAGTTTAATAATTTATTTAAAGCCAACTTATGGTTCATAGGTTATAGTCAGTTTAAATGACTTTAGTTATGCTAAAATACAGTCAAATACTGTTTGTTGTTTCTTTATTTTTTAAATGTTATAAGATGGGGTACAAATATTTCAGTTTTTTTGTTTTATTTTGCTGTTTGTACTTAAACATTTAGAACATGTTTCATCGAGGTAACTTATGTTATTACTTAGCTATTAGAGCTGACACAGAGACGAGGTGAAGTTTTCAATTTTCCTTTTGTATATTTATTGGATTGAATTGTATTTTCCACTCAGGGGAATGTAATGCAGGCTGTTTGGGGCCTAGTGCTGTATTGAAGCCTATTCGAAGCACCACTTTGATCTCTGGTATCTGAAATGTGTCTGATGATAAGACCACTTAAGATCATAAATGACCACGATAGATTTCATTTGAGCTAACATTAGTTGCATCCTGATTCCTCTTAACATCTCGGTGGCGGTCTCTTAGGCCACGGTTTGGAGGGGGCATGGGAGGCCGCGGTGGACCCCCGCCTATGAAGTTTGGAAATCCCGGCGAGCGTCTCCGCAAAAAGAGGTGGAACCTCGACGAGCTGCCAAAATTTGAGAAAAACTTCTACACGGAACATCCTGAAGTACAGCACATCGGTCAGGTAGGTTTTTTTTATTCCTCTTCACACCATAATTAAGACAATCATAATACCAATAATTTGCCATTTGTGAAATGTATTTTTTAACTTGCTGTTTTCTTTTTGTTTCTGCATCCAGTTTGAGGTGGAGGAGTTCAGGAGGAAGAAGGAGATCACCATCAGAGGCTCTGGTTGTCCGAAACCTGTAACGGCTTTTCACCATGCTCAGTTTCCTCGTACGTCATCCGCCTTTTACTAAATCTTTTATTTATTTTTGTTGTTTTTTTTTAAACACAAACATGTTGTTGACAAAAATGATTTGGCTGCTATTTCATATATTTCCTTTTTCACATTTTAAATATCCATCTTTAAGTTAAACGTCAAACTCAAATTAGCATAAAAAAGAAACAAATTCTAATTTAAAGTTTGAGAGAAGTAGACTTCAGTGACATTGAAACCGTTGAGTTCAATGGTTTCCTTCCTTTTTTCCTTACAGAGTATGTAATGGATGTTCTGGTGCAGCAGAACTTCAAGGAGCCCACAGCAATCCAAGCCCAAGGTTTCCCTGTGGCCTTGAGTGGCAAGGACATGGTGGGAATTGCACAAACTGGCTCTGGAAAAACACTGGCTGTAAGGATTCCTCTCCCATAGCTTATTTAAACAATTGTTAACTTCAGTTTGTTCTCAAATGAAAGAAACGTTAATTCAGACAGTTAATGGTTAATCCTAAAAAGAATAAAAGTTAATGGTTAATCGTAAAAAGAATAAAAGTGAATTTAGTTTATATTTAATGTTTTAAATCCAACATTTAGACAGAGATTCTGACCATTAATTACTTCTGTTTTTCCTTTGCAGTATCTCCTTCCTGCTATTGTGCATATTAACCATCAGCCCTACCTGGAGAGAGGGGATGGGCCCATAGTGAGTTCAGACTGACTTGACTTTAGAATAGAGAGTTCATCCTGAAGGTTTCAATGCGCCGCTGTCTTATTTTTTTTGATTTCCTCATTGTTCTTCTTCTCCTGTTCTCAGTGCCTGGTCCTTGCTCCAACCAGAGAACTGGCCCAGCAGGTGCAGCAGGTTGCCTACGATTATGGCAAGTCCTCCAGGATCAAAAGCACCTGCGTTTATGGTGGAGCACCTAAAGGACCACAGATTCGAGACCTTGAGAGAGGTTGGTAGGCAGGGCTGTTGTTGCAGGCGGTGGATCTTTATCCTTTCTTACATGGTGGTCTTATCTGACTCCAGGCGTTGAGATCTGCATTGCCACACCCGGTCGCCTCATTGACTTCCTGGAGGCAGGGAAGACCAACCTGCGCCGCTGCACCTATTTAGTGCTGGATGAGGCTGACCGCATGTTGGATATGGGCTTTGAGCCACAGATTCGAAAGATCGTTGAACAGATCAGAGTAAGCTAAGCCTATGCTGTTGGAAAATGATCATTGATATGTGAGAGTGTTGAAGCACTGGTTATAATTCATACAAACGAGTTGCCTGCTGTCTTTTTCAGCCTGACAGACAGACCCTAATGTGGAGTGCGACGTGGCCAAAGGAGGTTCGACAGCTTGCTGAGGACTTCTTACGGGAATACATCCAGATTAATATCGGCGCCCTAGAGCTCAGTGCCAACCACAACATCCTTCAGATAGTGGACGTCTGCATGGAGACTGAAAAGGACAACAAGTAAGAGAGTCAAGATGGTTGATCTCTTTACTGTTATTGGATCCGATGTTGATCTGCTGATATTCTTACTCTGTGTTCAGACTTATTCAGCTGATGGAGGAGATAATGGCCGAGAAGGAGAACAAAACCATCATCTTTGTGGAGACCAAAAAACGATGTGATGATCTCACTCGGAGGATGAGGCGTGATGGGTAAAGAGCATTCTGTGGTCGGGTGATGGACAGCTTTCTGCATGTGTACTTAGCCTGCTGAATCAATATGGCTTCCGTATCTAGGTGGCCAGCCATGTGTATCCATGGAGACAAGAGCCAGCCAGAGCGAGACTGGGTACTCACTGGTAAGAATCCATCTCCCAACAGTGTTTTTGAAGACTAGAGTGGCCATTTCAGACCAGAGAGTCTTCAGATTAACATTTTCTCTGGTTTTCTGTAGTTTATAAAAATTCTGTGAAAGTATGAACTGAAGATTGTTGTTAGTATTGACTGAATATGAAAAAATAAATCCAGTATAGATTATTGTTTCTGGTTCAAACCCCTTTACCTTCTCCTGTTCTCTAAAAGTCTGCTTCCATCTATTCTTCTATCTTTCAATCAGTCCTATAACCCACGATGTCTTCCCTCATCTCTCCTTCTTTACTGTCTTTCTTAAGTAACTTTCTGGCTGCATGCTAAAGCAATCATACCCCCAAAAACTGCTCTAAAAATATATACTTGGTTACAATGGGCTTCTTCAGGACACCAATTACATATAGAAGTGTGATTTATATCTCTAAACATCCCATAGTGATCCCATTTAATCATATTCTTCAAATTTGTCAATTCCCCAATGAAGAAAAAAATACTAAAGAAGAAAAAAGTGAAGATAGAAATTCTCACAATTTGCCCATTTTTTTTGAGTTTTTAAACTAAATAATAAATAATAATAACAAAAGCCCACCCCTATTCAGACTTACCGCTGTAGGTTTTATTGTTTAAAGCCATAGAAATACCCATCATAGCTTTAAAGTTACCTTTTATACTTAAAAAATGAGTCAGAGAGACTCTATGGAAATGAGAACATTTATAGACCCTTAAAGTAAAATAGCTTTTTAAAGAGTCCTTTGTGCCTGAGGGGCAACATCCTTTAGTGCTCATCAGTTTGGAGCAGAAAAACCAAACATACAAGGTTCACTTGTTATAAAGTATTAATTTCTTAATGTTCGAAAGTCTAATTCCTTCATAAAAACTCTCAAACTCTAACCACAATAAACCTTTCAATGTAACAGAGAGGCTTATTCGCTTCCATTTAGTTGATGCATTTACTGTTTTGTTATTCTTATTTTACAAATGTTTTTTTTTTTTTTTTTCCCTCAGTTGACATATTTTCATTTTATTTACCTCTGCAGAGTTCAGGAGCGGCAAGGCCCCCATCCTGATAGCAACCGATGTTGCCTCCCGGGGTCTGGGTATGTCTGTGAATACGTTGTTTACCTCATAAGCTCGCTGTTCTGAGTGTCTCTGTCTCTCATTTAATTTGTTCTTCAAGTGTTAAACGTATAACGTGTGTATAAACCAAACCTAACTTAAGTTAATGCACTGATTTGAGTTACGCAGGTGGTAAGTATCAGCTATAGAAGGACTCTTATACATCAAGTTCAGAAGTCATTTCTATCCTAAAAGTCTTATTTAATTCATTTGTAAATAATAATTTTAGTACATGGAGTTTTTTCTTTTTATCCAAAATTATACAAGTGAACATCCAGCTGTCAGCCAGGTGTATTAAAAAAAAAAAGATAAAACCAGAATGAGTCCAAATATAAATGAATTAGCACATATTTAACCTGGTAGTGTTCTGTAGGCTGATGCATGCAGTGCTGCAGGCTTCAAGCCTTTCGACCCAGCAGGTTCATAGTCTGTTTCTTGTTACCGCAGTTAACAAGCTTCCTTCATGCGGGGCTCTTTGGCACGCTGCCTGAAAGGAGGGGTGTGTGGGCCAGAACTTCCCACGCACCTTTTCTTATGTCTCCTAGTGTGGTGTCAGTATAAACTCTTGGATGCTGCTTATGTTTCACATCTTTTCACTGTTCACTTCAGGAGAGCCGTATGTGTAGGACGGTCAGAGCTTAGAGAGTTTTTTTTTTATTTTTTACGAAAATAGAGGAAAGCAAAAACAGCTTGACATCTGCTATTCTGAGAAGGGGGGATAAGTAAAGTTTTGTAACGTTGCCAAATTTCGATGACTTTATTCTTGTTTTCTTCTCCCCTCTTCTCCTCTCAGGGTTTGGCAGCGCACGGCAGCTCTAACAGTCTGTGCTGCTGTCTCTGCCCCCCTCAGTCACATTATTAAAGCTTTGTGAGCTTTAGTGGGATTAAAGCCCCCTAGTACTCTCCTGAGATTAAGAAAAAAAAAAAAAAAAAGAGACCCCCCCCCCACACTTCCATTAATGTCAGTTTGCAAATCCAACGAGCCTTCCTTGGGAGCATCCTGAGGTTCCTGTATGTCTGCCCGTCGCTCCAAAAAGCAGACAGACAGGGGAGAGAGAATTAGACGGGCTCGTCTGGATCCAGTCCTGGCCAAGGTCTGAGGAGGGTTCCCGCAATGCGACGAGAGAGCAACAGAACCAGCCTTGGGGTGTGCGTGTGGGTGTCCTTTGGGGTTTAACGGTTCTGCTCCCGTCTGACGTTGCTGGAGTGAGCGGAAGGTGAGGGAGGAATCCAGTCTCCCTCTCCCTCAGCCCTTCCCTTTGAACCAGGACTGATCAGGGGGAACTGACAACCTTTGTAAAAACAACTTGCAGGGGGTAAGTACCGCAACACCCCTTTATCCTAACTCCTTCACGAGCTCACCCTACAGTCAGGTTCTGCCTTTGTGCTTGTATTTAAAGAAGTAAAAGAAGAAGAAGAACAAATGATAGCACACTATTATTGCTGTGTAATAGATGCTCAAATGGCTTCCCTTTTCGTGATGGAGGGGAGACGGGAGACTAATAGATCAGCAGTGCTGTCAGAGCCCCACGTCTTCTGTAATGAGAAACAGACTTTTTTACCTTCCACATTTTGGCCGCTATCAATGAGTCCTCTGAAAACCACAGAGGCCTAAAACAGCTTCTTTACACCTCGATGCTCACTGTAAATCAAGTGAGCGCACTATGCTGAGTAGTGAAACTGTTTCACTGAAATGAATCTTTGGATTTGTGGATTGTTGCTCTGTGTCTGATAAAGCAGGTAAGTGACTCCCATTTGTTCAAATCTTTTTCTGCTTCTAGCTGAAATAGCATTGCATTCATACCATTGCAGTCGTTCATATGCATAAAGCCCTCGGCTGTGTTGAAGTTAAATTAAACGCATCACTTCCTGTCGTCTAGAAGCCTCTCTCCCCCTTTTCTGAGTCATTAAAATACTAATATATTGCGGTGTCTATCCCAAAGATGTGGAAGATGTAAAATTCGTCATCAACTATGACTATCCCAGCTCCTCTGAGGATTATGTCCACCGTATCGGCCGTACGGCCCGCAGTACCAATAAGGGCACAGCCTACACCTTCTTCACCCCAGGAAACCTGCGACAGGCCAGAGACCTGGTCCGGGTTCTGGAGGAAGCCCGGCAGGCCATAAATCCAAAGCTACTTCAGCTCGTGGACTCGAGCCGTGGAGGCGGAGGAGGTAGGAAGACCTGTTTTATTTTTATTTATTGTGCCAGTCAGAAGAGTATTTTTACATCTGTTTGTGTCTAAATTAATAAGTGACGATGCGTATTTTGACCTAAGTTGTGAGTTTAAATGCCTCTTTTTAAAAATAATCAATACTTGTTTATTATCTGGATTAATTCTGTCTGACCAATCTTCCTCCAGTCCCTGCCTCTAAGTGTAGTCAGTACTTTTATTTCTCTAAATAGGTCAGAGCCTTCCTCTATATTAATCCTAAAAGGGCCAGATAATCGAGCCAATTGATTTCTGCCCTGATCTTTCCCTTCTGAGACGCTCCAATATCAGGGAGATAATCCTGCTGTAGGTGGTCTGTTTACAAAAAAAACACAAAAACTCGCAAATGATTTGAATTCTGGATCATTAACAAATTTTAATGAATAGTTCCTTGGCATCAGGCGCACCTCTGGTAAAAATTTCATCAAAATCAGTTCTCAACCTTTCATAGGCGATTAAAAACATCCTTGGCAGAAATAACAACATCCTAGAATATTCATTATGAGCAGTCCTGTTCTGGTTTGATCTGTACGAGTTGTACACGGGTCTGATTGGTCAAACCCAGTATCCACCCGCACTAATCAGAACCAAAACCCCAACTTATGTTATTCACAATTTGACCCATATGACACCCCCACCGTAAGTAATAAAGCAGGACCCGACCCATGATCATAACGTAAACATACAGCAGGAGAGCTTTGAGCAGAGTACTGTGTTTTTACCGCGCAGGTCTGAGCTCATTGGCTGATGTTAACACACCACTGAGCTCTGATGACCATCAGTAAACAAGCCGAATGCTGAAGGGCCTTTTCTTTCTCTCACAAACACAAATACACACGGACACTGAATTAAATATACCGTGTCAGAATACAATTTTAAACCTAGAGTGCACAGCATAATTATTTCATTTCATCCCTGCTTGTTTTACGAACTATAGTGTTTACTGACTCATAATAAGGTCTGGTTCTTGGAAAGCGTCGGCATCGTCTTTAGAAGATTAATTATACATATTTCTCTAACTTATCTTGTACTGTGGCGTATTAAATAAAGACAGGATCAGGTGATATTAATCAAACGGAGAGAAACAGTTGACAATAAGTATGAGAGCAGGCGACTCGTTGACTATTAACTGATGGCTTGAACTTTAAACAGTGGTTTTGCTTTCTTCTGAGGCTCCAGTCAGATGGTCGGAACCGGAACACATTTCAAATAAGCTTCTGAAATGAAAGCCAGTATCAGTATGTAAATGTTTCCTGAATGAACTTCTGCACCAGATAATAATTGTATCGTTTTGTTTTTGTTT
>JAUZNJ010112367.1:0-18133 GCA_034780135.1 Jordanella pulchra | reverse complement strand
ATGGAAAAGATCCCTGTATGAAAATGAAGCTGTAGGATGATGCGTTTACATAAGAGCAGTGCATTTATTCATTTTAGCACACTGGTTCCTTTCAGAACAACTGCTTTAGACAATGGAAATGTGTGGAAATCCAAATATTTTTAAAGCTCCGTTTTCTTTTTTTAATATACTTATGCAGAGTTACTGGTTACTTGGATAAATTGAGAAAATCTACCATAAATTTAGATTTGAAAAAAGGCTCACAAATGATGTCCTTTGGAAAAGTGATATAATCTTACAAAGAAACATGACATAATTTTTTGCTACCCATCAAAATAAATCTATCAAGTGAAATGTGATTTATTTAATCGTCATCTAATCATGAGCACCAGCTCTAATGTGTCTGTGTATCTTAACGCAATTTAACTTTGAATAAATCTTGTTCTGATCCTAATTATTCCTTTTCAGAAACTCAGTGTTTTACATGACCATTGTAGTTTAAAACTATTCAACTGTCTTTTCTTATGTTTTATTAACTACACACACAATATATATATATACACACATATATACATATACACACATACATATACATACATACACAAAATACAAATATGTCCAAGTATTGTAGAAAGACACATAAAAACAAAGAGTTGTTGCTTTTTGTGGTTTATAAATCCCAGGATTTAGACCCGAGATGGAAAATCTTATTGAGCTCGATGTCTAAAACAAGAACAACAGAGCTTCATCTATACAGGGTCTAATCTACTAAATACCGGATGACTGAAACTTATGTATTAAGTTTCTACCAAACTAGTGTGACAAGAGATGAGGTTTTTACCTTAGGTGAGACCACCTTGATGAGCTCATTAAGAAAGCGAAACTTTCCCACCTCACCATGAAACCTGTTTCCACAGTTCTTCATACACGTCTCAAGAACCTGGGAAATGATCAACATTTGGATCTTTTTAATCACAATATTCTCTCTTTCGATCTCTTTTTATAAACACAAACATTTGTTTGCACTATAAAACGGTGGTTCCTGTTGACTTGACTCTTACCAGTAGTGCCTGCATGGCCTCCCACTCCTGTGGAGATTGGATTTTGTGGGCCAGAAGTCTGGTTGCAAGCTGAGGCCTGATAATAGTAAAGATAATATTTGGAGAAGGAAAAATCTTATGTGGTCTAAAACGCTGATGACGCTCCTTAAATCTAAAATGGGATACAATATATCTCACTCACAAAAAAAAAAAAAGAAATAAGAACACACTTCAGTAGTAAAAATCTACACAGCACACAAAATACTATTTAAACATGTAAAAGAAAATAGTTTAACAGAAAGAATCTTAGCAAAGAATAAAACTAATTTCATTTAACTATAACATTGTTTCATGTACTGTGTGAAGGTTTACATTTAGCTTCCAAACAGCCAAAGGTTTTGTGTTTATTTTTTCCTTTTAGCTAAAAAACAAAAAGCTATGAAATGAATTTGCCTTCCTATGGTTTATTTTGATTTGGGTTTTCTTGGGCAAATAAAAATGTCTTGGATTCAACAAATTTAAAAATGAGGGTGTATTGACGCTGGAAAAGTCTTTGGTCTGACTGCTTGATTTGGACCAAAGCTTCTTCATTAGGTGTTTTTTTCTCATTATGCTTTTAACAAGTACTAAGACTAAAGACCAAAAGTTATAATAAAGCCACAATAGTTGTTTCTATTGGACAGAAATGACCACGGCATGACAGAGAAAAGAGATCCGCCTGCCGGCAACTGTGTTGCTAAGCAACAGATGGCAGATCAGATGTGATTTTGATGCTACGTTTCTCATGACGGAGGTTTACTAGGTCCAAAGAGAAATATGGTCTCTGTAGTTGGTTTGAACCAAACCTGGTTTCTGTTCCGACCAGAAGAAAACAGCACCAGCGTCCGTTTGTAAAGTGACTGTGACCACCTTAAAAAGCGGGTCTTAATCCGGATCAAGGTTTACTTGAAAGTATTTACACTTCCAAATAAAGGTCCAGACCAAAGGAGCAAGCAAACTATGGTCTGTTTAAAATGGATTGTTGACAAATGAAAAGTTCCACTTTCAAATGGTAATTTTCCTCAGTTTGGGAAAGAATTTCCAAATGAACTGTGCATTGTGTGGACACATAGTTTTCTCACACATTTAATCCTCAACTAACTAATAAGCTATTGTTTTGGGGTTAAATTTAACCAAGAACCTGTCAAGGTCTACCCATAACCTGTATAACAAAAGAAATATGTATACCCTTCAATAAAACCTATCAAACTGCATGCTAAAATACTTCATAAAGACAAATCTAAAGCTTCAGGTCTCCAGCTACCCACAATGAGCCCAAAACAACAGATAAAGAAACACGGAAAAATGGTTACCCTTTACAGGATTAGCTGGATTACTAAATATTAGGGCTAAGAATGCATCGGCGACTCATCCAAGAGGTTACAAAGAACAAGGAACAACATCAAGCATGGCAGGCCTCACTATAGCTGAGGTCAATGTTCATACTGTATAAAAAAAAACAGACTGGGAAGAAATAGGAGAGTCCCAAGGCCAAAAATCTCTGACAGAAAATAAACATGGGGGCCCATCTCCTATTTCCCAAAAAAAAAAAAACAATCGTCAGAAAATAATAGTTTAACCTTCTGAAAGTAGTGTAGTGCAATAGTCTGAGGCTGCTCTGTTGCTTCAGGACCAGAATGATAATATTAACTTGGACTTTGTTCACTTCCAGAAAATCATGAAGGAGAAAATGTACTCATCTGTTTCTGACGTTAAAATGAGAATGTATAAAAAATTAGGATGTATTAAAATGTATCAGGATACACCAGAACTAATGAAAACCCAGATTTCAGTGGCCAAGTCAGTTTGGACTAAAACCTAGTTGAGATGCTGTGTTTAAAGTAGTACGTTATTGAATACACTGTTAATAAATACATTATTTAATAGTAAATTAAAACATTTTAGCAAATAGGAGTGGGACAAAGTTTTAAGGATCATTGCTTGTAACAGTAACTCTGATTTACTTGATGCAACACAGGGTGACAAAACTAGTCAACAGGTTTTAGGAGGCTAGACTTAGCATTTTACTATTTCTTATCAAGCATTTTTTCTTTTAATAAATCTAATAAAAAATTCCAGGAAGAAAGAACAGAAAAAAATCTCTTAAAATGGAAGAAAGAAGTACAGAACTTGATCCATTGTCATTTACTATCTTACCCATCTGGTTCACTGTCGAGTTTATCACAAAATCCCTTAATGTTGTCCCAGTCAGTTTCCTTATTCAGAGGATTGGTGGCCTTATCTGTGTGTAAGAAAACCTCATTAAATTAAAAATCATGGATCAGCTCCATGTCAGCTGGAAAGAAAACAAGCGTCCCTGACCTTTTAATAAAAGATGTTACGTTTGTAGAGCGCTAAACATAAACTCGGCCGTTTTTGCAGATTGTGAAATCAGGAAACTTGGTGTTAGCAGTAAGTTAAGCTGATCGTTTGGGAAGGTAGCGTCTGGATCTAGTTAGCATCAACTGGACGCTTACAGGATAGTTACATTTCATAAGTAATCAAAAAATGACAACGGGGTAAACATAACTCAGCGTCCAGCTTAAAACAGTACAGTTTTTCCAGTCTTTCCTTCTTGTCACCAACTGCACTCTGCTATTTTGATCATTTTGACAGGGACAACAACTCATTTTAGCTTGTGGAGGAGGTTGTCAGTGACAACCAAAAATAAAACCAGTTTAGACATAAGTATCACATTAAAGCAGCGTATCGGCTATTAACACTGTTAAAAATTTGAGTGGTTGTAGTGAAATATGATGACTTACTGATTAGAGACTGGAGGCTGGTCTCATCAGGGGGGGCCGCCGCCATCTTTACTCAATTCTAAACACCTGACTATTATCGCGAGACTTCTGTGACGTTTAGCATTCCCTTTTATTTATTTATTTTTTACAGTCGTTAAAAACGTGCATAATGCGAAAGAGAAGTTAAAAAAAATCATCAACAAAAAGGTTACATGATATTTAATTTATGTAGTAAATTTTGTTTTCACAGCTTTTGAATTACTCCATAAAGCAATGAGATGCTACCAAATCAAGTCTTGATAAATGGAGAATTAAGTCAGCTATTACTGAACTTACAATTGTGTATAAAGAATATAATAAGGAGAAAAATAGGTTTCATTATAACAAAGGAATCCCTGTTCATTGATAAAAGGCAATAAAGCCAAGGATAGCAATGACTGAAAATAGTTTTAGGTTCAGTTTAAGGATCATGATAACATTAATTTATATTTTGGTCTAGTCACAGATCCAAAACAAATCAGTTATGCTTTCAGCTTGAAATGTCGCGTGGAAAATGCACAATGTGACGACCATCGTATTTTTGTAGACACATAAAAACAATATCTCACATAGTTAAAAAAGACGAACGCTTGTGTTTTTAGCACTCAAAAGAAACATTAAGAACTCATAAAATGGCAGACGCGCTGACGTAACGCTGCGTGTCTCTGGTCGTACAGCTCCCCCAGATGGCCAAGAGGAGGTACGACAACAGAGCAGTTGAAAGAAGAAGAAAGGTTGCAGGTGTGCCGAAGGAAATTTTAGATAAACAAAACAACAGAAACTGCCTATCTTTGAATTATATCACCTACAAAGGTTTTTTTTAAATGTAGTTTAAAAACTTAAGATTTTGAGGACAATTTGAAGGTTACCTAAAGGTGGTTAAAACCGCGGTGTGGTCCACGTCAAGGAGAAAATTATCATCTCTGTCGACATCTCAAAGCCCTCGGAAATTATCAGCGTACCAAAAAAAGAAGGAGCCTTTTGAAAGTGTACCCGACAATAAGTTTATTTTTAAGTTTCCTTGTTCATCTCCACATATTTTTGGTGGTATAACAACTGACTTCATGTTACATGTAGCCGTAAAGTGTCTCGATAGTTTCAGACAGGAAATGAACTTAAGGATTTTTTTCCCCTTCATTTTTGCTTTGTACTTGCAATAGTTAGGTAACTTATTTTACGGCCGTGAGCCATGTTTCTAACGTGACTCGGTAGACGTGGGTGAATGCACCACATCGTCTTGTCTCTGTTTGGGTGTTGCCTGCCTGGTTGGCTGGTTGGCTGTCTGTCGACCCTCTGCAGCAGCACGCCGCTCCCCCTGCTGCTGCTGCTGCGGTGGTTTCCTGTCTCCTGACGCCGTTTGAGACTAAAAGACATCGATTTTCATTTGGTTTGGATACAGATGCGCACGAATACTGGCCAGTAACAGGATGGGATCTCTAAAGGCTCTCCAGGAGTGGTGTCGGATACAATGTGAGAGCTACAACAATGTGGAAATCAGGGACATGTCTTCGTCCTTTCGGGACGGTTTGGCGTTTTGTGCCATTATCCACCGACACAGACCAGAACTGATGTAAGTAACACCAAACCTCACTATGTAGTTTTTTTGATTTAACAGCTTATGGTGTTTTAAACGCTTTGGAAAAACTATAATCCGACTGTTTGTTCCAACACTGAAGAGATCTTCCAAAAATAATAAGGTTCCAAGGGTAACTTTTAAACTTTTGAATTGAATGGTATAACTAAACTCTTCTGATAGATTTAAGAAGGGTTGATGTAATGCAATATTAGTTATTTAAGTTGTAATTAAAACCCATGTCCTAATTAACAAGGCAAAGTAATGTATAAAATATGTTATCAAGTCATTCCAATGATTAAAAACGTATTTAGATTCCCTTAAATACATTACAGATTCATCATATTTATAATATATACCAGTCAGATTTACTTTGTAGTATTTGTTTAAAAGAAGTGACCAGTTACTGTTATATTTTTTTCCTTTTTGTGTCCACATAAAAATAATAAAAAAAAGCATCTGTAAAAAATTTGAACTTCAATTGGTTTGCACCCAGAGTTTAAGCCTGTTTTATTGCGCACTCCCCCTGATGAAATGTTTAACAGTGTGGGACAAGCCTTGCTGCTTGTCTGTGATAAACACTGATCCTCTGCTGGTTTCAACCCCACACCAGATACCACAACATTAGCTGTTGTTTTTGGTGGTCTATCATAAGGAACAAGTTCTCCCTGTCTGCGTGGACTTGTAATGGTTTTAGTCAAGATCAAGAGCAGGAATTTCTTTCACCTGAAATCATTTTCTGTCTTCATGCACGACATTCCTGCATTAAATAGCTGCGAATGGGATCATTTTCCATATTCAGTGAATGGTTCGAGTCACCAAATCACATGGTCTGTGAAAGAATCAGGTAATACCATATTCATGTGAACGCTTTGGGGGCTTTTTTAAAAATAATTAGACAAAGGTTATAAAAAGATGAATTAATATAACTTGGAATACCCTTTTTACATTAAGCTTGTCAAGAATCTAACAGTAAATTTTTCTCTTTTTTTGTATGTTTCTAGAAAAAAAGGCAGTTGGTCATCTCCCTGATCAGTGAGCGTCAAGCCATATATCTAGACTAGTGCTTAAAGCAGTCTGTTAGAAAAATGAGAACGGCTATGATTAGCGTCTTGGTTCAGTCGTTTTGATTTTTAATTTCATTCTAAAAAAGTCATCTTATATTGTACATTTTACCAGTGTTTAAGTATAGGTTAATCCGTAACTGTTATGTGTTTATTAGTGCTTTAGTGAGACATTGACCTTTTCACTCTAACCCAGAGAGAACACCACAGAAACACAATCTTTGTGATTTAGGTGGATTGTTATAGGGAAGAGGGATTAGAATGACTTGACGTTGGTTCAACGGCAGGACGTTTTCTCACAATTCGATTTCTTTATGCGGCAGCCGTTGATTACGCAAGACTATATGAGACAAACAAGTCAGCTTAATGTTCAACATTATAGAAGTATTAAAATCAAAGGCCTCGTTTCCCCAATGACACTTTCCCTCTTTTCAAATGATGCAAATATCTCCACACTTGTATTTCATCACAGCTTGTTGTTTTTCTCTGCAAAAGTTGGACTATTTTATCTCGTTTCTCTTACTGTTTCTCTGCAACCTTGTTTATTCCACGCTATGCATTTCAGTATTTTAATAATCTCAGCTGTAGGTTATCTTGTCTGTGTGTCGTACCTTATCACTAAATAAATCCTTTTCTGATTATAATTGAACAATTATGAATGATAATCCACCAAGAGGCTCCCAACTGATGGACTGTGGTGCATCTTGTCCTGGAACAGACCATGGTGACATTGCAGTGAGCTATTAGTGAAACTAGATGATTATGTTGTTGTCTTTCAGTCATAAGCAGAAGGACTGAGGCATATGGATTAAATTAGTTTCTTACACTATACGTTAAATCTATTCGCTTACCTGCCTTGACTCGCATATGAACCTGAATTGACATCTTGTTCTTGATCCATATGGTTTCAGATCAACTGTTTGTAGCCGTTCTAGGAAGGATGTCCATAATGTTTAGGAGAAAACATTGCCCATCCTGCTGCCACGCATTTGTGAGGTCATAGGTTGCTGTTGATGCTCTGCCAAAGTTTGCCTTGTCCATCAGATTGTCAGATGAAGGAGAATGCAGCTCCTCTGCTCTTCAGTCCACAGGCTGCATCCTTTACACCAGAGCATCAGACACATTGCACTGCACTTCCTGATGAATGGTTTGGATGCAGCTGCTTGGCCAACAAAACCTGCTCCATGAGGCTGCCTTGATGCTGTTCTTAAGCTAACTCTCTTCAGGAAGTCAGTAACTTCTGCACACCATTTGCTCAGCATCCTGCTCCCCTACTCTTCTGCTTTACAACTGGACTATTTGCTCAGGTGGAATTTTATCACAATGTCATGCTGGCAAACGCAGAGAGCGACCTATTCTTTCACATATGTTTGTGGAAACAACATGCATGCAAAGGGGCTTGATTTAGCACATCTAACAGCCAGGGAAGAGGTTAGAACAGCAGATAGCCATTATTTGGGTGAGTAAGTGAATGTTTTTGGTAACTGAGTGTATTTTAGGTTGGCTTAGATTAAGATTGATCAGTTTAACATGTAAAACATAAATTTAACTGAAGACCATTTTCTGATTTTGATTAAACTCAAAAGAGGAAGTAACGTTTATGCTGTTGATGGAGGTTTTCTTAGTTTTGCATATCATTAATAGGACAAAAATATCCTTTTTTTTTATTCTTTTAAACTACTGATCATGAAAAAATTGGTTGATAATTAATAACATCTCTTCACCAAAACATAACTGCAGCTAAGCCTGCATGTCCCTCACTATTACAACCTGCCTTCCTTCTTTATTTATAAAAACAGATGGGCTACACACACACACTTAGTATATACTGCTATTATCCTTGTCTTATCTTGTCCTTTTTATCACTCCAAGCATTCCTTCTACTTTTGCTGTTGTTTAAACTGGCGATGGAGATGTTGGTGATGGAAATCCAAATCCCCTGCTTGTGTGAAACAAAGTTTGCCGCCAAAGTTGATTATCATTCTAAGTTAAAATGTGTTTTTTTTATATATATTGCCATTGCCTTTGTTCAGCTTCTATTACCAGGTTGGGGATAGTTATTAGCTCTTGCTTTAGGCACAGTATAAGATCAGCCTTTGCTCTGCACGGATTATCGTTGCATCAACATTCCTGCAATTGCTTGCTCACAAGTCGCATCACATTGCATGTCACATGATGCCATCTAATGACAAAAAAATCTTCCTGCAAAGCTGGCTTTGCTCGTTTAGGTTATTGAGAACCGGTGAAAAAAACAAAAAAACGGATAGACGGTGTGGCTGTAGAAATTAGAAATGCATGATGGTTTATATTTTTAGCTGAAGGAGCATAACAATGTTTTTTTGTGAAGAACACATTTAAAAATAGATTGAAACTAAAACAGCAACACTTTCACTACCAGCAGTAATTTCACATCAAAACACCAGTGACATGTGTCCCTTCTCTTTAAGATGCAGACTAGAGTGTTTTCTTTTCAAAAAGTGAGTCAGATTTTGTGCTCTACAGTAAATGCTGTTTTGCATTGCTAAATAATTCCTTTAATCTCAGATTTATTCTAATCCTTTGCTGTTTTGTTGTCGCTTTGCTGCACAAAATGTAAACATTGTGATTGCTGTTTCCCTTGCAGTATTTCAGCCCTTGCTGAAACAATTCCCCTCCTTTGCACTGTGACAGTATCCATTCACAAATAATCTGCACTGCATACGACCCCCTTTAGATGCCCTTTCTGGGTAGCATAATGCTGCTCTGTTGGTAGCTTAGGATTTCCTGTTTGAGCAAGTCATCAGCTTCCATTGTTGTGGCTGGAGCTGTACACAAGCCCTTCTGTAAATCATGCATTTGTGGCCTTCCCCTGGTACTCTTGGACAAAGAAAAACATCTGTTGGGCTGATTTGAAGATTGTTAACGTCTTGCTTCTTTTTGAGAGCAAACAGAACTTTGTCTGATTATACGAGAGTAAATATTGTGTTTTTTAATCCCTACCAAGCCAGTGGAGTGGGGCTGTAATGACTTAAGGAGCCCAGCTGAACAGCCTAAAGGACAAGAATTCATGAATCCTAAATATTTCTTTTGTGAGTCCCTGAATGTCCAACTGTTTAAGTTTCTAAATCGCAGCAAATGATCAACAGGACTCGCACTGATCCAGACAGACAGCCCTGCTAGTCTGATATGTGTATGAGGCCTCGCCTGTCAGACTGGATTTGTCGTTAATGTGGATCCAGGCCATTGTTGCCCTGTACTGTACGCTGCAGCCAACCGATTTCATCCAAATAAAGTTGCAATGATGCGAAGCAGAGGCGTCATCATAATTCCTGTGGGCAATGCCAGCAACTGCTACTGCAGGGGGAATAGTTGGGGGTACATCCAGACCTATTGGTCTAAGCTGTCTCCTGCCCTGCACTGGTATGAGTAACCCTTACATTTTTCCACATTTTGTCATTTAAAACCACAAAGATGAATGTGCTTCAATGGTATTTTATGGGATAGAGCCTGTTAGAGACATGGTGGATGGTTTCCAAGCTTTTAACGAATACAGGTTTTCCAAGTGTGGCTAGCATTGCATTCAGCCCTCTAAGCCATTACTGTGTATAGCCGCCACTCTAAGGATTAGCAGACACTTGTGACTCGGAGGCAATAGTGCCACACATGCCAATCGTTTGTGACCTAAATAGGTTTGGCTTTGGTTGGACCTTTGTTTTCCTTTATATGTACTCTTGATGTAGATGTCTTAGTGGCTGATGCTAAAAAGTTTTACTGCTGAAAAAGCATTTTAAATGAGGCTCACAGAAACATTTTAGCTTCTTTTATTGTCTTTTTCTCATCTGACTAGAATATCCTCCTCTCCTCAGTGCCTTTGTTCCAGCCCTTCTTTTTATTAAGGCCAGATTAGTGAAATGCAAAACTAATGGTTGTCCCTTTCACATGAGTTATGGGTATTTGCAGCTCCCCCAGAGCTACCATTGACCACCTCTTTGCGCTGCTTGACCACCCTACATGCAATGAATTAATTGCTGAATTGCTTCTAAACACTTGACTTGTGGGAAGGAATGATTAACAGCTGTCTGCAGTCCAAGAGCTGGATGGCTGACGACGAGTTTGGGAAGTAATTTGAAGCAGGTGTGCTGCAACAGAGAGAAATCTAACGCATGCAGAAAAGTGGTACTTGAGGACCAGGATTGAGAACCACTGATCTAAAACATCCAGAACACCTCACTGTTTTCACAATGGATACCCCTGGATTATGTCCTGTAGAAACTGGCTGCTGCCACCAAGGTATTTTACAGTCGGTTGAGGGTTTCTGACCAGCTGCCTCCTCTGGAATCTGGTGGTCGTTGCTTATACCTTCCTCCTTCTGCAACCTCCAAGTGATCCATGCCTCCGGTGGGGTTCCCCGGTGCATTCAGAGTCTGTTGCTGTTTTTTGGTCCTTTTCCTTCATTGTGCTTAGCAATGATCTCTTCCCGAAAGTTTTTGGACTATTTTCTCCACTTGTGAGGAATTCTGTTCAGTGTTGGTTCAGATTTTTAGTCGGCTCTGTTTGTTGATCCTAGTCTGTTTTGTTGAATTGAATTAAATGCTTGTAATATCAGTCTTCTTAACTGTTTAAAATACTCTTGTCTTTATTGTATATAAAAAAAAGAACAAAAGCGAAGAAATTTTGACTATTTAACCCAATTTGGAGCTGCGGAGGAGTAGCTTTAGGCTCAGCTTTAAATGATACTCTGAATGCTACCAAAACAGCTCATTAACTCCATCATAAGTTTTATTTTATGCAAAAATCTGTTTGGTCTGGCTGAGCTAAATTTAACAGATGTACTGACATAGCCAGCTCTTCATCATGAGGATTTTAAGCACCCAACACGCAGTCAAAGACACACTGTTCCTCAGCATTACTCAATCCCAAAATAAACCCAGAGTGAGGCCGAGTCACGGAGGATTAGGATTGCAACTCCAGTTGCACGCCTCGCCTCGTTATATGTGTCTTTGTCAGCTGGGCCTGGTGGAGGAAACGTACCAACGGTTTCAGGGAGTGTTTTTTTTTTTTTACTCAGTCCTTTACCTTCTGCCATGTTGGAGGACTTTCACACAGCCTAGATATTGGAGCTGTTTGCAGCCGTGGAAACTAGATTAGAGAGAACAGAGGTCGCTTTGTGAGCCTCCAACACACAGGTCATTTAAAGGATTTTGCCTTCTTGAAAGAACCACAAGCTTTCGCCAAGGTTAGGGATTTTTTTTTTTTTTCCTTCTCACGCCTCGGTACACGTTTACATCCACACACATAAGCAGTTGTCCCAGAGCTGCTCAGATGTTTTCCAGTTTTACTGCAGGAAGTTTCCTTGCAGGAGCCTGGCTGTGCTTGTGTGCTCCAAGCACTTCAGAGCCCAGCCTTGTAATTATCAGCCCCACACTAGTTTGCTGCTGCTGTTTTTCTCCTTTTGTTCTGGCAGTTTATCGGCTTCATGTGGCGTTTATGTGAAGGGTGGACATTCTCAGCTGTGGTAGGTGTGAAGCAGACCAGCTCACCATTACTGTACACCATAAGCTGTCCTGCTATTAATAGAAAGATGATGAGCAGGACTCTATCAGCTGGCTAAATACAGTACTGTTCTGTATAGGAAGGACTTTTAACATTTTTTTAGATTAGATTCTGCATTTTCTGTCCCACATCTGTGTTCCTTGAATGCATCAGATTATCTGAGCCTGGAGGGGTGAAAAAAACTGGCCGCAGATATCAATTGATCATTTTTTTAAACTAATTCACACAATAAATCCATCAAATAAAAGAACAGAAATTGAATAGCAGAGATGGATAATCCAGTTCCAGAAAGTCAAAGTCCCCCCCACCCCACCCCGTCTCTGTTGTTTTAAAAGTAGTATTAAAATGTCTCATACACAATATTACACAGTTTGAATAAACACAACCCAAACAGTTCAACAGTAATTCCAAAGCAGCCATGATGGGATACAACTTGCAAGATGTGAAAGGGGAACTGAGGGTCTATAATTACAGGAGCTACATGATAATGTGTGTTTTTCTTTTTTTCAGAGACTTTGATTCGCTGTCAAAAGAAAACGTCTACGAAAACAACCGACTGGTGAGTCCTTAAAGTTTGCTCCCATGGTTTCATGGTGTCGGATGAAGAACAGTAATTAGTTTCTTCTAGCTAGCTAGCTTGCTAGCTATTGGGCGTTGGTTTTGTTATCAGCCTGTTTTTCTGGATGGGTTTGATTAATTTAACAGCTCATGTAGGATGAATGTTACTCTATCCCGGTTGAGTCTGAGCTCAAAACAAGAGGAAGACAGGTGGTGTGTTCAAGGTCAGAGAAATCACATCCTTCACATGAGTGAAGTACTGTAGACCAGTCGTGAAGAGTTGAACTCTTCACTTTTGACTTTTGAACTCTTGAGCTACAGAGAAACTAAAGGAGAGCCGGAACACACTGGCTGGAGCTAGTCTGTAGTTTTTCTTTTATAGAAATTGTTGCTAAAGTTTTATTTAAGCTCGGGTTGAAAAGTCCCATTTAACATTATTTTTGTTGACACTACAGATCCCAATCAACCAACACAGGAGTAACCTGATATTAATTTATCATTTGTCCATAAAGGTATAAATAACTGGATAAAAAGGGCAGCAGTTGGCAGCCAATGATGGTTTCATGCTGAGTAGTTTTCTGAACTCCTTCGCTAATGATGGCGCATTTACTCCCTGTTTATTATTTAGCTTATAATGTACAGTGTTGTAAAATTGTTTTCTCTCTTCCTGAGTTTTTAATATTTTGCATGTTTGCCACACGTGTTTCAAAACATGAAACGCATTTAAATAAGTCAAAGAAAATGCATGTAAATACAAAAGGCAGTTTTCAGTTTCCATATATCTCTGTCAGCCGGCCAACTTCTAACAGGCCTTTTAGAGTTTCATTATGTTGTTTTTTTTTTCCCCCCAAACTTCTAACAGGACTCTTATATACCTGTGGTCTAAGCATAAGCCCAATGAATCCATCGTCATGGTTCTACCACTCAGGTTGAAGCTCAGACCAGACGAAGCTGCCTCAAAGAGAAATCTCTGAATATTACATCCACACACACAAGGAAAGATGTTGAAACAAATTGGTGTTAGAAAATAAAGGTCCTTATCATTTCTAAAGTATCTTTAAAAATAGAACTTTCACAAATAATATATCCTGAAATTATTAAATGGATAAAAAAAATAGATAAATCAATCTTAAGGTAAATGAAAATTTTCCAAAATTAGCTTAAAAATATATTTTTAATTATGCTTGTTGGTGTATTTAATAGCTATTTACTAATATATTTATACTAATTCGTTAATAACAGGATTTATTTCGTTTTCAATGAAACGGCTCTCCATACGCAACTGGTATCAAAGTTAAGTTTATTCAAAGAGTTTATTAATAATAATAAAATTTCCCATCAATTCAAAGATAATGTGATGTAACATCTGGAATGTAAAGGTTAGCCAAATGAGCCAATAATAGCCTCACTGTGTGTCATTTTGTAGGCATCTGTTGATTGACCCACTGATCACATCATTTCCAGTCTCTGTCTTTCCTCGTTGTTTTTCTGCAGGCCTTTGAGGTTGCAGAGACAGAGCTGGGAATTCCAGCCCTGCTGGACGCAGAAGACATGGTGTCCATGAAAGTCCCCGACAGGCTGAGCATCATCACATACGTGTCCCAGTATTACAACTTTTTTAACAACAAATCACAAGGTTGGTCCACTTCATCCTGCTTAGTCTGCTGTAATGGGATTGAGCTTTTTTTAACCTGTGGTCCTGAAGTCTGACACAGACTCTCCTGGCATTTTCCACCACAGCGAACCCCCCTTCTATGAAGAGGCTTAGTACAGTCAGTCATAATGAACCAGCCCAGAAGAAGCCACCGACTCTTTCAGAAGACAAAGGGGTTGAGGCTGAGGTACGTGTATGATCTGGCATGGGGATAAAAACACATAAAAGTTAACTCATATCTGTCGACTCCTTGCTGCCTTCTTCCATCCTGGACTGTTTGATTTTAATCTTCATGAATAACATCTGTTAGAACTGCATGATGGCAACAATATTTATATATTAGATAATAGCAAGTTCAATTCTATTTTTATAAAAAATATCAACATGATTCTGAAGTCACATTTCAAGCATCTTGCATGAAAACAAAACACCAATCCTCATCGGGGGTTTATAATACTGTCTTTCACTCTGTGGGTATTGTTGGACCATAGTAATAGATTGAGCCTTTAAAGATAGACTCTGTATCCTGTCTTTCTTTTTTTCTCGCTCGGCTCCAACTTCTTTCCTCTGTCCCATACTGACATCATGACCCTCTCACCTCCCCCTCGTGTCTGTAGATGGAAATTCATTCCTCTTCCTGTTCTTCATCCTCACATCTGGTGCTCCCTTCACTCTCTGGTCCTGAGCCTAGGCAGTAGTGTGGGGTAGGGGTTGGGTTAGTAAGTAAAGGAAACCCTCTAGGTCAGTCTTTTCTAATCATCTTCTTTTTATATAGAAGACTAACCGTGGTATTATCCTAACAGCCTGTGTGTCAGGTTTGCAGTGCAAAGGCCTTTAAATAACATGTAACACACTTGAAAATAATGGGGAAAAAACAAACTTTTAGTCATAAAAAAAATTTGAGTACTAATCAGTTTGTTTGTTTTTTTAAGTCACTTTAACCCTTTTTTGTTGCCATTTAAAGCTGCACAGACATGAGCTCTAGATGTAGCCAGATAACTCAGAATGAATTATCCACATCCTCCGTTCCTGACTCCATGTGTGATCTCCCCCTCCCTCATTGCTCTCCATCTTGTCCCTTCCCCTGATGTCTCCTCCTTGTCCCCCCCCCATGCTGCCTGCACAGACTGGTGCAGAGGAGGTCGCAGTGGTCAAGCGCAGCACTCTGAGCAGCTCCTGTGCTGCTTGCCAAAAACACGTTCATCTGGTGCAGAGGTTTCTCATCGATGGCAAGCTTTACCATCGGAGCTGTTTCAGGTGAGGATTGGAAAGGAACGGATTGATGGTCACTGGAAATATAATTACAGTATAAAATAAATACAGAGATATTCACAACATCTACCCACACAGATATAACAGTATATATAACATAAAGGGGCTATTCTTCAGTCTGTTTTAGATCAGATGCACCTGTAGCGCCTCCACGAAGGCAGCAGGTCAGACAGGTTGAAGCCAGGATGCCATTGGTGATGGCTGTAGCTCTGCTGCAGCAGCAGTAGGTTTAAATATCTGTTAGAGAGGGGAGACGGCCGCCATCGATCCTCTGAGCTGGATCTATGACCCTCTGGAGTCGGGCCCTATCTGCAGCAGTGCAGCAGTGCAGCTGCCATGATGCAATATGTCTTCTGGCTCTCCATGGATGAGGTGAAGTCTGCAGAGAAACCTGAAAGTTTGGACCCCCCTCCATGTGTAGAGGGGCTGGGTCGGTGCTGTGCTTCCTGAAGTCATCAATGACTTTCTTAGTGTAGAAAACAAGACAGTACTGATAGCTTCTTGTATAAACTTGCAATATAAACTTTTTATTTCCCCATTTAATAAGATACCGTGACATTATTATTTTGAAGTTTTAAAAAACAAACAAAAATTAATTGCTATTACCGAATATCAGATTCTTATCACATTTCTTTCTCCGATTTCAAGATGAGCATTAATAGTAGAATGGTAGTCCATTCAATGCAGGAGGTGATATCATGGGTTTTTAAAAGTCATCAGCCTCCTACTGTGTAGATATTAGTATATTCCACTGGCTTATTATTTGTCACCAGGAAGGTAAATGGAATCAAAGCATCAGAAGGGTAGACGACAGCTTTACTGTAGTTGTTTGGATGCCAGTGTAAATATATTGTCCTAAATGATGAATCAAATCAATAAATGAGGGATTGCTGTTGAATTAATGATTCGATGCAATCAGCTGGTTTTCCTTAGATAGAAAACTTTTAACTAACCTGACTGTGTGACTTGACTGAATTGTCTCTGTTAAGGTTCCTTGGGATGACATGTGTTGTGAGTTGGTGCTAAATAAATAAACTGAATTTAATTATCTGTTTATTTCTGCATTGAATTAAGCAATTTCCCGCGGGTTTTGTTGAAGCACACTGGGATATGTTTGAGTGGTAAAATCCAGCCTGGATGCAGGTTTAGGTGATGCTTTATGGTTCCTCTACCTGAAAAAAATAGAAACACTTTTTTATTTGTTGGTTATTTTCTCTCCCATTGTTCCCATTGTTTAAGAACTAATACATTTTCTAATTCTGACAATAAAAATAAACATATATATATATATACTTTAAATATACTGTACAGTTAAACGATTCCTTAGGATTTGGTTTGTGAACGTTTTTAGTATGATTTTCTTGCGCTAAAGCTCTTTTCTTTTGTTGGAAAATGTGACTTTTTTTGTTTTTAGGTGCACAGAGTGCCGCAGCACCCTCCTGCCTGGATCCTACAAAGGAAATGACTCTGGGGCGTTGGTTTGTACCCACCATCTCTCAAAGCAGGCTTCAGCTAATCAGAACGGTCGTCCAGACCTTAGTCAAAAAACAGAGGAGGTTCAGTCTGCTAGGAGCGGTCGCAGCACAGCTCTTCACCCCGTCCTCTCTGAGAGGGATGAGACAAAGACCCCTTCTCCTGTCCGCTCGGATCACAGTGACACACCAGCTAATGACTCCGTCACGTCAGTAACAACCAATAATGAAGAGTCTTTGGATGAAGAAGAAAAGCTGGAATCGCGTCCTTCCTCTCCCCCTAACCCTTTTGATGAGAGTGATGAAGAGGAGGATGAGGAGGGGAATGTGGAAGAAACTTCAAATGGAGATGTTCCTCCTGGCTCTGATGGTAATGCTGCTGCTGTCAGTCTGCCTGTGCCGGCGCCCAGGAGGGTGTCGGAGACCACCCCTCCACCTCGCCCGGCTCCCCGGGCTCGGCTAGCCGGCAACGCAAGCAGTTCTTCATCCAGTAAGTTCCTCCATCAGGACGCGAGTTTCCTCAGAAGCATGAATATTTGTTAAGAAACGTTTTGTTTGAATCAACAGCCGAACATCTGAAGCCTCCAGCTCCCCCCAAACCCAGAGAGCGATCACAGTCTCCTGGAAGGTAGGCGGGCTTTCTGTCAGATACTTTACTAAATCACACTACTGGCAGGTCTTTGTAACGATTCTTGGAAAAAAAAAAAAGAGGGGGTGATCGCAGGCAAACAGCACAGCCAGAACGCTGAAACGTTGAGAGCGTGAAGTAAAGCTCTGAACCAAGAGAGCGCTGGTCTCAGAGCAGAGTTTACCTGAGTTGAGCGCATAAGGGAGGATGTGTGAATTTAAACGCTGCCCATTGGTCTCACTGCACGCTCAGATCATTGGCACAAAAATGATGCCATAGAAACGTTCCCATGGGGATTATAAAAATGAGAAGAATGAGACACGGAAAAGACACCAAATATGGCCACTCTGTCTGTGTTTGTAAACTCAAGAAATTTCCCAGTGATTCTGAAAAGATTCTTTATTTTTGATTCTGCATAAAAAGATTTCAGTGGTAAATAAATATTTTAATAGTTTTGTAACGGATTTATTGAAAAGCCTTGATTTTAGTTTGGGGTTAGTAAACCTTATAGCCTAAAATGCTATAGTTCTAATAATTGA
>JAUZNJ010112356.1:0-19979 GCA_034780135.1 Jordanella pulchra | reverse complement strand
CGCCGGCTCTCTTCTGCTGAACAAAATTATGACGTGGGCGACAGAGAACTCCTCGCCATAAAGTTGGCCTTGGAGGAGTGGAGACATTGGCTCGAGGGCGCAGAGCATCCGGTGTTGGTCTGGACAGACCACAAAAACCTGTCATATCTTCAGTCAGCCAAGAGGTCTAATCCACGCCATTCAAGATGGTCTCTATTTTTCTCCCACTTCAATTTAGTAATCTCTTACAGACCCGGTTCCAAGAATATCAAGCCCGACTCTCTCTCCCGCCTGTACTCTTCTGACCAGCCTGAATCACCTGAACCTATTCTTCCAGCCTCCTGCACCGTTGGGGTCGTTTCCTGGGAAATATCCGACCTGATCAACCTAGCCCTGGCTTCTGAACCTGACCCAGGTAACGGCCCTCCTAACAAGACATATGTTCCTTCCTCCGTCAGATCTCGCCTCATCCAGTGGATGCACACAGCAAAATTCTCTGCACATCCTGGTGTGAGTAGGACAATTACTCTTATCAACCGTTGTTTCTGGTGGCCGTCTCTGCACAAGGATGTGAAGGAGTATGTCCTGGCCTGTCCAACCTGTGCCGGTAATAAGCCCACGCACCAACCTCCTTCTGGCCTGCTACGTCCACTACCTGTTCCAACCCGTCCCTGGTCGCATATTGCGGTAGATTTTGTTACTGGTCTCCCCGTCTCCCGAGGTATGTCCGCCATTCTCACAATTATTGACCGTTTTTCCAAGGCCTGTCATCTGGTCCCACTCAGGAAATTACCCACCGCATCCCAGACCGCTCAACTTCTTATTAAACATGTGTTCTGTCTCCATGGCATTCTCCAGGAGATCCTGTCTGATCGTGGGCCTCAGTTTACTTCCCAGGTATGGAAGTCGTTCTGCTCTGCACTGAAGTGCAAGACCTCCCTCACCTCCGGCTATCACCTGCAAACCAATGGGCAGACGGAGAGGTTAAACCAGGAGATGGAATGGATAGGTTTTCGTTTGTCCACCCCTCTCTTCATGATTGACCACAAGTTTTCAATGGGATCAGGGGAGTTTCATGGCCATGGACCCAAAATTCCCTATGTTTTGTTCCCCAAGCCAGTTAGATATCACCTTTGCTTTATGGCAAGGTGCTCCATCATGCTGGAAAAGGCATTGTTCATCACCAAACTGCTCTTGGACGGTTGGGAGAAGTTGCTCTCGGAGGACATTTAGGTACCATTCTTTATTCATGGCTGTATTTTTAGGTAATACTGTGAGAGGGCCGACTCCCTTGGCTGAAAAGCAATGTTTCAGGATGCTTTACAGTTGGTATGAGACAAGACTGGTGGTAGCGTTTACTTCACCTTCTCCAAACAAGCTGTTTTCCAGATGTCCCAAACAATCGGAAAGGAGATTCATCAAAGAAAAAGACTTTACCCCTGTCCTCGACAGTCCACTCCCTGTACCTTTTGTAGAATATAAGTCTGTCCCTGATGTTTTTCCTGGAGAGAAGTGGCTTCTTTGCTGCCCTCCTTGAGACTGGACTGTACAAAGTTAGAGGTTGAACTAACAACCAGATGGGGGGACAAATATACAATGAAACAGAATGATTAAAAGTGGCCCCTGCGTCCTCCAGCAGGGACAGTGACTTATTCAGGCACTGAAGCTGGTGGTTGGTTCCACAGGGGAAGAGACGTGACTAAAATATCTGTCCCCCATTCTACTTTTACAAATTCTAAGAAGCAGAAGTAAATTGAGAGCAAAGTGCTCTGTTAGGAAAATATAATTTTATATATTAATTAATTAATTATATATATATCAGATTATATAGTAACAATTAATTATGATGTCAGTGGCCACATACTTGTTTAACAACTATACTCTACAGCTTCCTTAAAATCCTGAGGTACATATAGGGATAGATTAATCATATCTAAAATGGTGTCGAAATAAAGAGGAAATACTTCCTTGAATACCTTGGTAGGAACTGATCTACCATCCAGCATGAGGGATCAGAGCCACCTTTTGTTTGATCCATTTCACCCTCCTATTTTTTGTTACACCTACAGTATATTATTTCAGTACTCCCCGCCACCAGTTAGAACTAAAGAAGCCTCTTGGGCGTGAGGCGAAACGTCATCTAGAAAACTTCACGTCCAGTTGCCTAAGCTGAACTTCCTGTCATGAAGCGGTTGTTTTGTTGGGTGGTGAGGCAGAAGCAGAACCAGGTTGTGGTGAACAATAAGTAAGTTTTAATGAATATAGAGTCCAAAGCAAAGTAACAGAAGTTGTCCTCAGAACAGGCAGCACGGCAAAACAGAATCCATCTTAATACCGGTAGCACTGGACTTACGAAAGGCAAACAATAATTCACAGATGATCAGAGACGGACGCAGACAGACCAAAGACTTGCTGAGACAAGGACCCGACAAAGACCAAGAGACACAGGAGGGATTATATGCGTAGTGGGACAATCAGGGAAACAAGACACACCTGGGAGCAATAAGGGGAAGACAGGACGACACAGGGAGCACAGAGACAACAGGAAACTTCAAAAATAATACAAAGACACACGGATCATGACACTTCCAAGCTTGATCTTAGTAGCTTGAAGTCTGAGACTTCCACAGGGTTGATTGTAGTGCAGTGCAATGAACATAAACTGCACTTCAGGAGAATGAAGAGTGAAAGATAGAAAGCATTTCGTGATGGATTCACCTTGGTCTAAGGTCTATGTGTCTGTCCCTGATGGAAGTGCAGCAAACCTGAAGATCCCGTAGTTGAAAACTGTTTCAGACAACCATCTTCATTTTTCTTTGTAAAATGCTGATGAAGAATTTTATTCTGCTCTTTAAAAGTAACTAAGTTACTTTTGATTTAATTTTGACAACAGTTTTTAACTAACTCAGGTAACATTTTCAACTTATAACTTAACTTATATTTTTGTAAAAGTTTCAATTTTAATGTGTTTTTACTTTAGTACAGTATTTTAATACTCTTTCTATTCATTCTTAAGATGATGTACATGCACATTGAGCAGGATTCATGACAGTTGAGAGCTATGACAAAAATGTTCGGGAAAATTTTAACATGACAAAAAAAAAAATAATGGTGACCAGGCTTGACTGTTAATCACATAATGTACAGTATGCTCAATGGGAGATATTGGGAAGGAGATGCTTAAGTATTATTTAATCTAAGACGTGGTATCTTCCTACATCGAAACATGTGGAGTTACAGAACAGTATGAAACAGATAGTAGTACTGAAGAAATGTACACTACCATAGCTCACAAAGAAGATTAATAGCACTTTTGGAATTAGAACTGACTGGGTAATTGACTCCAGAGAAAAGCATCACTTTTCTTTTTAAATGTTTAAAATTTTTCATAGGCTAATTGTGACCTTAAAACTCAAAGCCAGATCTTACTTGAAAATGTCTACCTTCCCTCATGAGTCACCACTGCCAGGGCTAATATAAACTCTGTGAATGGGCTGCGGTGAAAAGAAAAGTAGTTCAGTTGTAACATTGCTGCTGGATAATCTGTCCATTGGGAATTAAATCAAGCACAGCAAGTGTGCTTCTAGGCTAAATCAGCCCCCTGCGCTTCCCTCTAGACTCCTGACAGCCTCATCAATCAGGCTTAATCACTTCTACTTAAATAACACTGTTATTTGTTGGGTAGCTCATTAAACCCAAGTTTAAAATAATTTACGAGGATGTGATACAGAGTTTCTTGTAACTTTGTTTTCTTTCATTGTTAACTACAAATTTGATTTGGGTTATTTTGCCAGTGTTTGCACATTTTGTTCTCTTCTTTAAAGAGAGAGAAAAAATGTTTCTATGGACATTTTAAACAAGTACAGTATAAAATTGTTTATCTCAGTAGTTGTAATAATGTGTTAGAATGCGATGCAGCAGTAAAACGAAATTGAATATAGCTTGCAATTCAAATCAACATATTTAAATAATCTCAAAGGGAAATTAAATTTGGCATAGTAACTCCTAGGGTTTGCTTGTTTTTATTTTGAGTTGTTGTCGGTGTTTATAACTGTAACTACAAAGGTTCCTCTGTCTTGCACCGGATCTAGAGAAGCCACTTACTGAAAGTACTTTGCTGTTGTTTAAAAGATCTTCTAAAGATGATTCTCAGTGTTGTCCATAATCTCCCTTGCCTTATGAAAAATTATCCTTTGTGAAATAATCTCCAGCAGTTCTAGAGGAGGTCATAGAACAGAGCTGGCCTTCTTTATGAGCTTGTTAAAATTTTTAAAGTAATTTGCTCTGATGCTGTTACCCCAGAAGATGATGCAGGAGATCACACGCTCCACACCAGACTTATAAAATATGCAGTATCTTGTAAAGACCGAAAGACCTAAGCTTCAGTAGGAAGTACAATCTCTTCTGATTTTTCTTGTAGGCAGCTTCAAATTTGTTTTTCTAGTCTAGCTTGCTGTCTAGGTGAACACCAAGATTATTTATACTCCTCCACCACCTCTGCTTCATCTTCCACAATATTAACATGTTTCAACATGTTGCTGTTCCTTCTGAAATCTAGAATCATTCTCCCTTGTTTTATTGGCATTTAGGAACAGATGATTGTGGGGTTGAGGTTGAAAAGGTGCTGTAGATTACCACAGATTAGGGCTGGGTGGTTCAAAGATAAATTCAGTTCATCAAATTTTCTGTTTGGAAACATTTGATATCAGGAAAATCAACATTTGTACTGTCAAAACAGCTGAGACGAAGATCCTTGTGAAGAAAGTGTGAAAGGATTACTTGAAAGAAAAAAATCCTGGGATTGGACCACTATGGCATTTTAACCCATTTTATTTTCTTTTATCCCCTGTTGTGCCATGAACCATGATAAGAGGTTGGGGTTTTTTTATCTTAAGCAATTTCACTGAGGCAGAAGGTGCAGTTTGCCTCAAAGTGCTGCTCTTGACTTTGCTTTCCAACTGCCTTGCAGCCCAGCTAACTCCACAGGATACTACCATTGAGATGTGCTTTGCTCCCCCCATTGTGTTTTAGCTGCGAGAAAAGACCACAGCACACAGACCTCTTTGGCTTTCTCTTTCCATAAAAGTGCCATAGGAGATTCTCTTCGGAAGAGACAAGATCATGCTTGTGATGGTTGACATCTCACAACCAACTTGCTGCAAAACAGAACATTTGGAACATTCGTCTTTGAGTTTCAGTAACTTTCAGTGCTTAAAGAAATTAAGACAGTGGAGGGGGGATGGCAATAAGAAAAAAATAACAAAAAAACAAACATTCAAAAAAAACAAAAAATTTAAGGAGGTGCTTTGATGAAATGAAAATAAGGTTTAAGTTGTTTGCCTGCAATGTTTACAGTGTGTCAAACACTTGTAGATATAACTCTGCCTTGATGAAACACAAGGTTTTTTTCTTAAAGTACTGCTTTAGGTGGCTTAATATGAATACCTACCAGAGTGACTGACCATCATAGAGTCCTGGACTTACCAGGCAGCCAAAGGGTTATCCCTATAACCAGGTAGCTATGACACATTATCAGTTAGAGGCATAGTGACAGGACTCCAACAGTTACATCTCTCCCCCTCTTCACAGAGATATAATTTTTTTCTTTTTTTTTTAATTCAAACCAAATTCTTTATTATACATTATATATAACATTTCAATTAAGATGTTGCAATCAATAGCTAAAACCATTTGATTTTCTTTAGTCTTTTATTTCTGTTGTGTAAAGGCAACCTGTTGAGTAAAGGCAAGGAGCGTTGAGTTTAAATAACATTAAAAACATAAAAAGTTCTCAGTGTAACTTTGTGAACATAATGAGCACGTTACTGTTCAAAAGAAGAAGCTGGATTTAAACAAACTGAAATTAACACGGTACCTTTTAACAAACTATCAAAGTTCTCTGGATTTTTTTATAAAATTAAAAAGAAAGGGAAACAAATATATTTCATAAAGTGTAGAAATGCTGAACATAAATCAAAATTTGTGTGTTCAAATCTCCAGTCTTACTATGAACAGCTCATGTGCAGTCATGTTAATTCATGACTGCACATGATGGCACATAGGAAATATGGAAATGAATGAATGAACAATTGTCAACCACTGTATAACACTTCTGTGCATCATATCCAGGTCAGATAATGTACTGCTTTAAAGTGTTCAGATTTGGGTCTTTACATACCATCATGTTTCATATACAGTCATCTGTATCTTTTGTATGAACATAATATACCATGAATGGTTTATGTTACTGCATCAAGCAATATATGAGATGATATATTTAACAGGCAGAATTTTAAATTTGAGGATGCTTAGATGTCTTTCATTAATTCAGAAAAGTTCAAGTTGTATTTAAGTCAAGTACCTTTTAGCTAGATTTAGACATCCAAAAATCTCTTTATGTGGTCAGCTTTTAACCCTTCCCTTTCAACCACAATTCACAAAGTTTAGACAGAAACTAATACAATCTTATCTATGTCTGATGTGCCTGTTAAAATGCCTCTCAGAAGTAAATGTATTGTTTTCCTTTGAGTAAAACAAATTTTAAAAAGGTTAAACAAGAGGAAATTATTAACACAGAGCATTTGTGTTAATATTTAGTTTGTCAAAGTAACGATCAGAGTAATTCCATTCGCCACAATGTAATTGCATCATATGTCTTCAAGAAATTACTACTGTTCAACAGCAAAGCTGAATAAGGAAAACAAAGGCAGTTACACTCAAAATTACTACATTTGAAAAAAGTGTACAGTATACAGTGCACATCAAAGCATGCAAGCAGATCTTTTTATGCAACAAAACTTAAGTTTTAATTTTAACATATTTCATCACTATATAACACTGCATTATTTCACTTATTTTTTCTGTTTTTAAATCACATAAGGTACATTAAGTAAATGTAATGAACCATATCTTAAGCTCGTAGCTGTTGAAATGTACATTAGAGTCTACATTTAGACTCACATCAGTTAGTCCAGAAAAAGACAGACCTCATCTTTGATTTATGTTGAAAGCACTTAAAAAATGAATATAAAATGCTGAAATTGTAACAAAGTACTTAGTGAGAAGCTGTGAATCAGTCACGACTTGTTTGGCATTGTGTTAAATCTCACTGACAGTTGGTCCCACCTTAAGAAAACCACAAATGATTCTTGTTTAGAATTTGATGATGTGATAGATCATAGTCTGTGAGATCAATATACCTCATTCAGCTTTGCTGTTAAAATTTGATAAAATATCAGGTGTTCATATTGTGTACAGGCACAACTTGCATAAAAATGTGGCAAGGTATGCAACAGAGGACCTGGGTGGGGTTCAACAGTGAAGGAAATCTTTTTCAGTGACTGCGTCAAAATGTCATGGTCTGCAACCGTTGTAACTATTTCCAGCAGTTTGTTTATATCAGCCTCTGCCGTGTCTATATGTTGTTTCTAAGGGATCATCTGAGCATGTTATTATGCATCCCAAAGACTGAATTTGCTTCTACTGTTGAATGAGCGATTCCAAAGCAGAGGCTCCAGTTTCTGTTGGGGACGATCAAGGATAACATACAGCTAAAGTTGTCTATGTACTGTATACCGATAACAGAAACTCATGTTGTCAGCGAAGCCACACACAAAAAAAGTCACAAATTCCATCACTGTTTTCAAATAAGGTTACTAAATGCCTCAGCTCAGCTAACTTCTAATGTTATAGTAGTTAGCCATCTTTGTTGTGACTACGGCTGGCCTGGTAGCATTAGATTCTTTGCCATCTAACCAATCAATAGGCAGAAGCTGTCCCCTGAAGACCATCCCTTCTTCATTTGAATAATAAGTCAAAAATGCATGCAGAAATCAAAAAAGGAGAGGCAGAAATAAATAAGGTTGAAGAAATAAACAGAGTAAAAACAGTAGACAGAAAAAATAAAACAGGCAAGGAAATAAAAGCGTACATATAAAAAACAAGCAATTAAATGATAAAACAGAAATTATATTATATTAAATAAATCAATTAATCATAAAATAAATTAATTAATAAGCTAATACAAATATATGTATACATTTATTTCTCATTGTTTCCTTTATTATAGATTAAGCTGATGAGTGTCACTTTGCTGTTTCTACATGATTATCTGTTTCTCAGAATCCGGTTAAGGGACAGCGCTGCCCTTGCTCTATCAGTCAGAAGTGATTATACCATCAATAATGCCAGATTGCCCTTCCCTTACAGAATAAATTTATTAATGGATAAAGAAGCCTTTTATGTTAAATTGTAATCTTTTCTTTCCCCAAAACAGAATGACTCACATTAGAACAGGAAAGCTGTGTCTTGATCTTATAAGTTCAACTGTACATCAGCCTGGAATATAAATGTGGTGCTGGGGAAAGATGTAGCAGAGTGCATTATCAAAGAATGATAACTTTACCCTTGCAGTCATTTGACATACATCATTGCTGTTTTGTTTTTTTTCCTTATGATGGACTTAGCATTAACCAGCATGTAAAGGGAAGTTGAATTCAGCCCTCTGTAGGTTGATAATTTTCATTTCCATCAAATGATGTGGGATCCTTTTGTTCCTAACACATCACCCAGTCCATATAGTATAAATAAACAGCATGATTTTTTCCCCCATTGAGACCTGATGTGTTTTCAAAGTGTTCCTTTAATTTTTTTGAGCCGTGTATGTACAGCATCTCTGTTTTGAAAAGTGGAGCTAGCCAACTCGTCCCATCTATTAAGCATTATAAAGAGATTTCGCATTTTGTTGCTTTGTTATTTCTGTGAATCAAGAACTAGTTGTGTTCTTTTCCCAATCCAAGGCATTTTGTTTCTGTTTCAACCATTTTCATAGCACACACTTGTAATTATTATTATGTTGATATGAGGTTTGCCCAGGTCTCTCTTGTAAAAGAGCTTTATAATCTAGCTGGGATGTACCTGGTTAAATATAGGTAACATATAGACATACATACTTAGTCAATTTCACTCATCTGTTGCTCGATCCTACAGTGAATGTTGGGTTTCAGTCATTCAGATGTCTCTTCATGTTATTTCCGTTACTCTACTGTAAATTCCAACTCTGGACTCAATGTACATAAATTCTACCTACATCTTGCAAGTGACTAGTTCCTTCACCCTTTTGATGCTGCTGAACGTGCCATATGCCTGTGTGTTGTTTTTTTATTTCACCTGTTGTATCGTTAGGAATCTAAACTTCGTACAATCCTTGATACAAACAAGCATATGGGTACTCAACCTGGAACTCTGTACCAGCCATTCTTGCATAGCTTGGTGTGTTGTGTTTTAAATGATATCTTAATCAACTTAAAACAGAAGCATGGATTCACACTCCCTCGGATAAGAGTGGTATATGTAATATATATACATTAAATGTACTATTTGAAACTGAAATGTTCTTTATCTTATTGGATGCACTTGCATGTAATAGATGTATCGTGGTAGCTTTACATGTAGAGCTGGCCCTGTAGCTTGACTATATATCATGTTAAGAGTGAGGTAGAATCTACATCTTGTTTTTGACATTTATTGTCTTGATGAAACTTGCAGTTACCTTTATTTAAGAATGAAGCTTAGCTCACCTAACTGTGTTCTGTAATAAATAGTTAATGCTGCTTGGGTAAGAAGGTTTTATTCATTCATTTCCTTCTGAAACCTCAGCTTGAAGCATTGTTTGTTTTTTGTTAATTAGGTACAAGGTAGTGGGCGTTTATGCAGTGTTGCCTTAACTACAATTTATGAAAAAAAAGAACACGAACTGAAGCTGATAACAACAGAAAGACTGTGCAGAGTCAGCACAATTTAATTAAAAGAATATAGATAGATACAGTACTATAAGCAGATTTACACAGCTCTTCAACTCTTGTTTTCAAAATATTTTCAGTGTTTGATCAAACACGGCATTTGTCACTGCCAGTACAAAATAAAAATAAAGAGGGAAGAAGACTTTTTTTCCTAACTGTTGATTGCCCTTCACATCTGTCTCTGTAGGTAAATGAAAGTGTCATCTTTGTGTTTAGAGTTTCAGCCCAAATGCGGAATACCACAGGAGACAAAGTAGATTTAAAGAATTTATTTGAGGTTCTGACAATTAGTAGAGAAAGCTGGAGTTTGCACAGGAATGGGACCGCCTGAAGCTCTCACACTGAAGAGACAGGAGAGAGATCGTGAGTTCAGGTAGATCGGATTTCTTGGAGATAGAAAAATTAATGAGTCAGTCTTACTTATTTTGAAGCTGCGGGTTTGTCCTGGGAGGTTTGTTGTCACGGTTTCCCAGGGGATGTTTCGAAAGTCCAGAGCGACTTTGGTTCCGGGTTTACTAAATGGAGTCCGGGAGTTTGTTGGTTGGAGCTTGGCTGTGGCAGAGGGCGACTAGGCAAACTGTACCTGTAGGGAGTTTGTGAAGCGAGTGACTGCTGTCTGGACTGACTGATTTGAGAGGAGCTTCTTCTGGAGAAGATGAAACGTATGTGAGGCAACCAGTGGGTATTCTAAGATATATATATCTTAGAAGTAGGGCTTGAATCCAAATTGATCTCCACTTAGATCTCCTTGGATTTTCTCTGAAGGAGGAAGCACCTTGGAAGGAGAAAAAACAAAGATAAAAAAAAAATGAAATTAATGAAGAATTATACATGGCCATCATATTTACAAACCTATGTATTTTAAGTATTTTTTTGAATCATAAATTATTATCCTTTAACACGAAGAGGGATCAGCCACACAGTATTTCTAAGTCAGTGGCTCAAACCAGTACGGCTTAGAGCTGCTGGCCTGCTCCACAGAACCTAGCTCCCTTCCTCCAATTTCTTTTGTCTCGTGAAAACATCAGAGAAGAATCTTCCACCTCATATGAGTGCTACATCACAAAACAGTCATCACTGGATTAGCTCTATTTACCATATTTTAGTTGCTTTACGTACCATGGTGCCGCTGTCAAGAGACCGTGTCCACCCCTCAACTGCCCTGCGCATGCAAGGCATCGTCTTTCAGTGGAATTTTCAAATAAATATGAGCAGAAGTATAGTTCTGGAGAGACGTGAGCTGTGCTTTAAACACAAAGCTCAGTTTTAAATTCCGAAATTAATAAAGGACAAAGTTTCTAACTGTAATGAAAACACACAACAAAGGCCTGCTTAATTTATGCACCTTGGACCTTGATGCAGTTAGATGGGTGAAGGGATATCTGGGCCAAAGCTGTTTATTCACGGTGTGGTCCAGCACCTGCTACCTTAGTCTGGTGCACATGGGTCTTGTTGCAGTTGGTGAATAGGCTATACTGTACATGGTGGCCCTACTCCATCTCTGAGGCCTGGGTGCAGCCAGCCTTAGGAAATTGCTTCAAATTTGTCAGCTAAACACAGCAAAACAATTATTTGATTTTAGTTGCATAATTTCAGATCTTGCACAAGCGTCTTTGAAACAATAAGCACATTAGTGAAGATTTGGTGTCATGACTTGACCAATAACAGCCATCATATAACTCTTGGTGTAATTGTTCTCACAGCATACATGTGACTTGTGACCATTTCCAAATTTGACACTAAAAAGAGTTTCTTTTTGTGCTCTGATATTTTTGTAAATTAACAAGCCAACATGAGAACATAAACACTGTTCTGTAAAGTCACATTTTAATAGTATTTGAATAATATATTCAGTATAGTTACAAAATACACAAGATTCAACGTCAATCTCAAAATTACATAAATGGTATCTATAAGCCCGCAAGATGGTGCAGTGGGATAACACTGTTGCCTTGCAGCATGAAGGTTCTGGGTTTGATTCCTGGTCAAGGGTTTTTCTGCATGGAGTTAGCATGTTCTCCCTGTGCACGTCCGGGTTCTCTCTGTGTACTCTGGCTTCCTGCGACAGTCCAGAAACATGACTTTTAGGTTAATTGACTTCTCTAAATTGTCCTTAGGTGTCAGCATGTGTCTGCATGTTTGAGTGTCTCTGTGTTGCCCTATGGCAGACTACTAACATGTCCAGGGTGTACCCTGCCTCTGGCCAATGGTGTACTGGAGATAGGCACAGTCCCGCTGTGTTTGATTTTACAACTTTTATTCTTTGGGTTTTGCTAATATTGGTTAAAAAAAATTTTTTTACAGAATTTTAATTTTGACATATTTCAGTCTTGCTTCAAAGTCTTTCTAAAGATGTCTTATAATTCTCAGGACTTAACAACTTGGCTGGGAGACCAGGGCTAAAGAGCTGGGGATGGTGCTGACATTCAATTTTTTTTCAGCCTGCTGTTTTTCAATTCTGATATTTATAAAGGTCTTTTTGGATACAAATCAATTGAAGTAGTCATAAAAGGAAACAGACTTCAATTAATTATATTTTTGGTCTCTAAAGATTTGTTACAACTTTTGTTACATCTTGAAGTTGTTAATGGCAGAAGGGTATTCATATTAAGCCTGGTTTTGCCTGGGGGTCTCTTTATGTGAAAATGGAGTTTTCTTTCCCATTCTCATTACAGGTATGCTTACAATGAACAACTGTTGCAAAGTCAAAAACACAATGCAAACTGTCAACCCTCTTTATATGCTTATCTATGAGGAGGGAATTCTGCAAGTCGATGACTGAATTTAATCTAATGGGTTTTGTTAGACTGAAACCTTTTCAACTAATTTGTTTTTATCCTTTGATTGACTCTGAGAAGTGCAACAAGATGAAATGTGTCATGAATGGGCACTATATAATGGATTTTGTTTTCTTATCAGTAATGGAGGTACATAAAACAAAAACTTACTGTTACTGGAACCTTAAAAAAAGGACTGAAATATTTACCAGCATATAGGTTTTGAGAAATAATTAAAATAAATGTTCTTCACTTAGTTTTCTTGAGATTTGATCCATGTCTATTTAATTCATGAAGAGAATGACTCTGGATTTCAAAGATGGAGACAGAGAGACAAGCTGACTCCTGCCTCGGATAAGTTGGGTAAAGGAACTGAATGAGTGATGCTGTTGTTACATAAGCACATTACAACATGCATGCATGCATGCCCAGCTTGCTCACACACACACACATAAAAGCAACAGAGTTGCATTCTGCAGCCTGCAGTCTATCATTAACCTTGACAGTATTTCCACTGTGACCCCACTGCTGTCCATCATTTCCTTTCAGGCTGAATTAGGTTAAATGTCAATACAAAAGGCTGATGTGTGTCAGACAGCAAATAAATGACACAAGTTTACTGTAGTTTTACTTATTTTTATTTTAGCATCCTGATGAAACGTTGTTTTTCATTACACACTGTAGTATATAGTAGATTTAATCATCTTTGTTAAGTTCAATGTATTTTCTCAGCAAGCTTAAACTTAACTGGCATAAAGATGGGTGAGTGTTGAGATACTACTCTTATTCCATTCAACTTATTTTTTATGTTTTTTATAATACCAATGCTTGATCTCTAAGATACAGTTGAGGTATTTGTTGATGAATGCATGTGTTTTTTCTAGATTTAAGGGATTTTTCTGTGGTATAGTTTTTCCATCTTTTTATAGAAACGTTCTCTCTCTTCCACAGCTACAATTTATTCAAAAGGTAACAACTTGTATCTCTCAAGGTTAAGCATTTTGACTTTGATGACATATTTGCTTGAAAGGCAGTTGACTACATTGAGGATGATGTCTACTTGTCATAATGTACTGATCAGATTTGAACAAAATGCCAAGAAACAGTATTTGCTCTTTCTGATTTGCTTTATTGCCAAATTTAAATTTTTTACAAAATAAAAGACATTTTAACATTAGACAAATAAAGTTAAGTAAACTTAAAAGAAACCTAAAATGTATTGTATATTTATAAAATGTAAATGATGTGTTAAATTGTGAGTTCTATGAAAATTGTAGTTTATTCAAAGGAGTATAGTTACATTATAATAGACCTAGTAAAATTAATATTTAACATAGACAGTCATTCACAGAGATGTATGGCTGGCTGATCTTCATTTACTACAGGTTCACCATTGAATTCTTCAGAAACCCCACTGTCAAGCACAACAGCTTAAGAATGCCTACCTGTTTGTGACAGCCAAGAAAGGTCTTCAGAGCTTTTGTTTGTCGAGGGGGTTTGAAGACAGCTGAACTCTTAAAAAAATGTAACTTCTAGTGATCCCCTGTGGAGACCATCCTCGCTTAACATATAAAAGTATATCATCCTTGTATTGCTGTGGAGGGAATGGAGGCACAGTGAATAATAGGTTTATAGACGTAATCTATGGAAATGTATTGTTTAGCTTTCTGCTGCCGTCAAATGACTCTATAAGGACTACAGTAAGCGTAAGTGTTTCTTTAAAGTGCCATGAGATAACATATGTTGCGAATTGGTGCTATATAAATAAACTGAATTGAATTGAAAACATCTACCGCTCCTCCTTTCTCTATTCAGTCATCTTGAACTACTGTACTTACCTGACTATTTTAGCCTATTAGCACTGCATTAGCCTTTAGCTAGTTCTCTTTGAACTTTGGTTAGCTGATTTCAGAATTTCCTATGAATACCACAAAGCCAACAAAAAAGCCATCAGCAGTATTTGTTGTGTTTGAGAGCCATGGTCATAAAACGTTTGTATCATATATAAATTATATATAAAAGTATATAAATTATATTTAGCATATTTTCATCTTTCCCAATTTTATAAGACAGTTTGATTAAGGGGTCACATTTTTTATCAAGGTTTTCAAAGGGAGTCATATTGATTTATATTCAGTTCTACCTTCAGGTTTAATGCAGACACAACCTCTGACCTAGCTAACGGTTAGTGATGACGGTTCCCATTCTGTTTCGATACAAAGCTAAAGAGTTACAATCTTCAGCTGTTAATTCTTTAGCACATTACAAATATTTGAAAAAACATTAATTTATTAAAGCTAAAGTTTATTTTAAAAAAAACACACAACAGGTATGACAACAATTTTCTATCCTTTAAACACTAATCTAAATTACATTTCTATTAATTGAAATGATAACATATGGTATAGCAAATAACTTCATTGACATTTAAAACAATAACTGAATTTTGAATATTTTTTTAATTGAAGGTAGCTAGAAATTTTTCATTAAAACAGCTATTTTTTCAAAAATAATACATCAACAGAATGTCTTGAGTGGTGCAGGATAAGAACACAACTTTTACTGAAAAATATTTATACGAAAATATTTTTTTTTTTTTATTTTGATCTCCAAATCTACAAATTATGTAAGTATTTACATCTTGTAAAGATGCCATAGTCAAAATACTGCACCAAAGGGAATAGTAGGCTAAAGTCATGTGAGACAGAGAAGAGGCATTGCTTAAAACATAGTCCACAAATTTGTAATGAGACAGAGGTTGAGGAGTTTCTAAACATTGAATGCTAACCTACTTTATCTTTAACAAAGCCAGGTTAGGGATTCCAAGTGGATGCTGATTTTCAGGCAGCTTGGGAGATTCTTTTCCTTACTTATATGTGTGACTGTTTTGGTCTGACATTAAAAACCTAGATACTTTAAGTTTGTGATAATGATCCTGACACACATAACTGGTTTTACAATAGTGTTGAACTTAAAAGACTGATCTTTGCAAGGACCCCAGACAACTCAATCAATGCTGCCCTGCCAAATGGTCTATTGATTATCCGAAATTATTCTAGAACCTGGTAAATTGTTAAAAATCATGCAATTGAGGTACAACTTGTTTAGAGACATTTACATATATTATATACAGTATTTTTTGTGAAATGATTTGGGTTCCAGTGGTAACTTTGTCAGAACTGATTCTCTCCAGGAAAAGCTGGGGCCTCAAAATGAAGATGGTTGTAAAATTTCAGTTTTAATATGTGGCAGAAAGAACAGAGCAAAAAGGATAAACAGCAGTAAACCATCCAACTTGAAACCTATACAATGTGGAGCTCAAACAGCTAGAGAGACAATATCAACAAAGGTATTTAAACTGGCTTTAATGAACATAAAATCTCTGTCTGGAAAATCATTTTTAATCAATGACTTTATTACTCAGAAAAATATTGATTTATTGTTTCTAACAGAGACATTGGTAGATGAAAATAATGAGATGCCGATTTTATTATAGCTTTAGCTATTACAGATAGAAACCACTCATTATGGTTGAAATCATGGTACCATGATGGACTCAGACCTGAACCTTCAAAGGCAGTTACTAAGTCAGCCTTTTAACACCTGAAGAACATTTCCAGAATTAAATCATTAATGTCCAAGCAGGATCTAAAAAACTAAATTGCATTTATCTTTACTACAATTAACTGCAACAGTTTCTTCATAGGTTTGCCAAAAAAGTCCATTAGACAGCTGCAGCTGATCCAAAACACTGCTGCCTGTGTTCTCACTAGAATTAAAAAGTAGAGCACATCAGCCTGGTTCTGAAGTCCTTACAGTGGCTCCCTATAGGTCAGAGAATAGACTTTAAAATCCTTATGTTAGTCTATAAATCACTGAATGGATCAGCATCTCCATACATAACAGATTTGTTGTGTATCAACCTCCCAGATCACTCAGGTCTTCTAGTGTAAGCCTATTCTGTACACCAAAAGCCAGAACCAAACATGGAGAAGCAGCATTTAGTTTCTATGCTCCAGTTATCTGGAACAAACTCAAAGAAGAATGTAATACTGCCTAAACCCTGCTTTCTTTTAAGTCAAAGTTAAAAACCCATTTTTAGAGCTGCCTTTGACTGTTGAAGTTGAACTGTTAACTGAGGTATTTTTAGTTTTAAGTTGTGATCCAGCTGTTTTATGCATGTTTTTAATGTTTATTTGCTTTTGCTCTGCTTTTATTTTTCTTATATTCTTTTGTCTATTTCATGTCAAGCACTTTGAATTGTCCATGTACTGAGTTGTGCTACACAAATAAACTTGCCTTGCTTTGCCTTGCCTATATGTAGAATTTGTGAAAATGTGTGTTTACGTGTAAGCCTATAAAAATGTTTATCCTGTTTTTATATAAAAGCTTGTGAACTCAATTCACTGCTGAAATTCATTGCAGCTGGTTGCTTTTTGGTTACACCATTCAAAAAAGAACAATCTTGCAAGTTCCAAAATGGTAACTAACATGTTCAGAAGACAACAGAATAGAGTCAGCTGTGAAGCTGCCATCGAGTTATGTAAATGCAGGCTAAAGGCAGTGAGGACACTATGCTTTGGAAGCTGGAAAAAAATATGCGTCACCATTCAAAATCAATCTTTATTGATCTTCTGCAGGGGCATTACCATCCCATACCTACTGAGAGTCAGAGGAACTCTTTCTAAAAAATAAGGAAAAAACAACACATCCAAAGCTGAAAAAAACATACATGTTTATTTTACAAGAAGGGCACATTTGTTTTTTGTCTCTATATAAACTTTATACTAAATATTTCTTAGGGTTACATTTTCTGACATCACTTTCATGTATTAACATCAAAAACTTTTAAACAGTTAATAGTCAAATTCTTAGTGAATTTGGCATTTTACTCCCACGATTTCAATCCCATCATTGAGAAAACATAGAGCATCTAAGTCTGCAACACACATTAAGGATTCTGAAAGACAGAAAGCACTTGTGTTTATCACAACTACATTTTCAACATCATTGTACAATACTTTATCCCAGCAAACCCAGGCTCTCATTACTGCCATTACCGCATCAATGTATTTATATTTTCTTTACATGAAACTCGCAGACTGAGGTTGAGGTAGGGACTCTGTCATTAGGTCAGACAGTTAAATGAGTTGAAATATCATTGCTATAATGGCCCTGTACTTGCAGCGCCTGGCCACTTGTGTTAGGAGGTCACAGAGGGATTCTGCACTGTCAGATTTGCTAAAGTTTTCATTCTTCATTGCATGAACACTGATGGAGAGACTCCTGTTCCCACAGTCATAGCTCCCTCAATGGAACTTGTAGGGCATCCTGGAGGAAATGCTTCACATCAAGCGAAAGATTTAGCTTCCAGGAGATTTGCACTGACATTGGCATCTGAAGCTTTAGATAATTAACAGAGCTGACAAGGTGAAGGCCAATGGGGGTTAACATATAGCCATAAAACAGCACAGATCATTTCAGGTGCCAATCATAGATTTACTAATGACACGTGTAAATAGATGTCACAAGAAGTTGCTATTAATCTTAATGTCATCAATATTCCATCATACCTGCCCTGACTCTCAAGGTAAAACAAAAAACACTAATTATGTTACAGCATATGGTAAAGTACATCCACACTCAGTCAAAAAAAATACCCACCCCCACCCCCCCACCCCCACCCAAAAAAAAAAAAAAAATCACCAGAACAAATAATGGCAAAATAAATAGTTAGAGCTTTGATTTGGATATATAATTTAGATTACCAAAAAAGGAAGCAGCCAACTGTGGCTGGTGAATTGCATATCCAACATTGTTACCAGGTTGAGAGATGCAGCCAAGCAAAATCCGACAGAGACAGAGAAGGAAGGGTGTGCTGAGAGTAACTGGAAGGATGGAAACAGAGGAAAAGCACACCCAAAGGCATGATCAACCCTGACAGATTACACACATTCCATCGTATAATGTATGTTAGAGTCAGGATGTGTAAATAATTACAGGAAAAAATGAACTGGTGCTGAGTGAGCATGATATGGATGATGTTTTGTTAAAGAGATAGGTTACATAATCTAAGGGGAGAGGCTCACGGTATATGGTCACGGTATACTGGATGCTCTCAGTGTGAAAATGGGTAATAATCCAAATGGAGTCCAAGCACGTAAAATGCAAGCATGTGGAAGCAGCACATGTGGGAGGCTACAGTCCAGCAGAGAGGACAATGAGGTGCTTTTGTGGCACAAAGCAAGCAAAAGTATTGAACTAAAAGCTTTCCCCACTCCCTTTGCTGACATCTAGATAGCATTGGATTTTCCAATGCAGGAAAATCAAATGCTTTATTCAAGACCAATTGCTTTGTATTTGATCGGTTCTTCCTTTCTCAGATGTGCAACAGTTTTATGCCTTCATGAATGTATGTCATGAATGATCAGCATAAAGTGTCAGAGTAAACCCTTGCTGCTGAGGATTATTTTCCAATCAAAATGACTAAAAGAGAGGGTGAAGTAAATTTTGATTGTTAAAAATATGGTATGCAGATTTCCAATACACATTTTACCTCAAAGTAATACAAGCTTTATGAAACGTAATATATTTATTTTCTGCTGAATAAAACTTTTTGCCTCTGTACCCCTGCAATATTTTCCTTTCCCACAATGTATCTACTTTCAATTTCATGTAAAGCTTTGTATATATTTTTGTATGTTACAGAGGACAAGGCATACTTCCTAAAAAAAGGAGAAAAATGCATCTAAAACTATAGGAACTCTTTGATTCCTATAGCCTCTGCTGGTGCAACTATGATTGGTTTTGTTCATTTTAGATTAGGGAGATCTTATTTTGGAATCAAGGTGTTTTTAGATGATCAAGACTATGAGCCCTGACTCAGTCGCTATTGCTTATGGTTGTGTACTTTCTTTCATTGTTAGCTGTAGATGCAAAGGGTTTTTACGGCCCATCTTTTACAAAATTGTCATTTTTTTGTGTAGAGCAAATATAAGTGCATCCAAAGATCTGTCCTTATTATTATCTAAATATTTTACATTCATTGTACATAGAAACTATTGTTTTTAACTGCAAACTGACTTATAACATTGGGTTTGTGGTAGATACATTTCGTCAACAAACTATGGTATAGAGACGTACCTCATGCAGACTGGTTTTGTGGTTTCAAACACAGGAGCCCGTCCTGCGTTTAAAACCACAAAAACAGTGGAACCATTTTTTTCCCTAATCTCTTACCATCTCTTACCATAACATGTAATAAAAAATAAGAAATATCAATTTAAAAAAAGCTTAGTCTAACTCTGCATCAAATATTTAGGTTAAGTCTCAATTGGAATAAAGGGGTGTATAGATAGATAGACAGACAGACAGACAGACAGACAGACAGACAGACAGACAGACAGACAGACAGACAGACAGA